>CM035798.1:7512447-7562447 GCA_020466265.1 Siphamia tubifer | reverse complement strand
AGGTGCAACTGCAACCTGAGACTTTGTCTACATGAACTGTAGTAAGTCCAGACATATCCACCACTGTTACAGGAAAAACTGTGCAAAAAAAATAGTGTAAAAGATACATTTTGTTGGAAAAAAGAAAGCTTAAAATATTTTAACAACTAAAACAATATACATTAATACTCATATGAAAAACATTGTAAAAAACGTAGTAGTGCAAAAGTAAGATAAAAATAAAACTAGTAACATTTTTACTTTGTAAGGACAAAATAAAACAAAACCTAATTATCAATCAAACTACTTCAATAAACCTGAACATGTTACCAATATTTTGGATATATGATGTTATTGTGTCTGTTATCGCTCCACATCGTGCTCCATGTTTATCATAAGGTGCAGAGTCCTGCATGGGTTCGGGTACCCGTGGGTGAACCACAGATTTTCACAAAAAATTTGAAAAATGTTGTGCTGCGTCGGATACGGGTTCGGGTCGGATGTGGGTGATCGTGGGTCTAATTTTCGGTTCATAGGTTAAAAGGTTAACAACATTTTTATTTGGCTCTGCCTTGGCTATGTCACTGTTCAGTATATTCATGACAATAAATGTTTGTATTTAAGTTTGGCTATCTGACAATTTCTTTCGGGTTCGAGTCGGATATCGGGTTCATTTATAGCGGGTCGGTTCCGGTGCGGATTTTTTTTTTTTCCGTCGGAAAACGGGTCGGAGTTTAAACATGACGGGTACGGGCGCTTGCGGTATGTCAAAATCAGAACCGTGCAGGACTCTGGCTCCATGTTTATCATAAGGTGTGCCGCGAGAAAAGCTTTCAGTCAGTGTTTGTTGAACATTTTGAAGAAGTGCTGGCAGCGCTAGTCTCTGCCTTTTCTAACAGTTCTGCCCACCTTCAGATGTGCAACTACGGAAAGCAGCCTGGTTCATGGTTTTCTTTTTGCGAGGAAAAAAAGTGCGTGTGGAGGGGAATCAGATTGCACGATTTTCCTAAAATATGAATCGATTTTTCCATAAAACTCGATTTTAAATCTAAATAAATTTTTTGCCCAGCTCTAGGTCTAGTGTATATATTTCTACATATTTCTCCATGGAAACAGCTTCCAGTCCTGTAGTGGTAGTAGTCTCTTACTTTTTTTTCCCCCATTCTTTTGTTTGCATTTTTTTTTTCAGTCCAAAATGAAATGGTAATGTTTTTTTTTAGGGGGGGGGTTTGTCTGCATTTGTTCTCATTGTTTAACCCCACAGAGAAGGACTCAACATTGTTTGAGATCAATGCATTTTTTAGTCTTGCAGCCAAATATTTTAATATTTAGTGCATGTGTGTGACCATCAGCGGTCCTCCCTGAAAGCTGAGCAGACATCCTTTATTAGAACTCTCTATTATAACCCAGGGAGGGCAGTGCTACACCTCAGTGATGTGTGGGAGAAACAAAGACTGGACAGGACGGACAGGGAAAGAAATTAGCAAGCGGTGCTATTGTAATTGAAGACTGTAAGGTGATGTGTTATTCCCAACCACCAACTGTCCATCAATAAAAACAAATAAATAAGTAGATCGCAAAAAGAGGAGAAAACCAACACAAAAGGAAAGAGGAAAAAAAAAAAAAAGCACCACAACCATGGATGTCCTGATAGTACAAAATAGAATGCAATGTAATAGAATAGGCCAGAAGAGGACACCAGTGAAGAAGAAAAGGAGTTTAGGGGAGAGATTGTGGAGAGATTCTCAGCATTCCCATCATTCGCTGAAATGGGACTCGGTAGTAGCTGGCGAGTGCAAGTGTGAAGGACCCCGAAGCCCAGAACAGCAATCACGACAAGGCAGGGCCAAGCCAACAGGGCAACCCCCACCTCGGGCCGTAGGAGCCACAGGACACCACTCCCAGAGAGCCACCGGGGCCACTGTGAATGACACAAACCCGGAGAACAAGAGGGAGCAGCTACAGACCCCCCCAGTGCACCAAGACTGACCCAGGCAGCCCAGGGCACGACGACCCACTCGCCACCCCAACCCCAACCCCGCCCAACCCCGAGGGGGCCAACGGCCCAACGCAGCCAGGAAGCCAGACACAGGGAGCGGGCAGCCCACCGAGGGGGCGGTAACCAGCCCATCACAAGGCAGGCCGACACCGGGCGCCGGCCAGAGGACATCAGAGCCTGGACCAAACGCGAGTCCAGAGGGCAAAAATGGACAGTGTGTTGGGGCCCGGCAACGCCAACAGGGAGGCATCCCGCACACCCCCCGCACCCTGCCCCAGGCAAGCACAGTACACCCAGGGCCCCTGCCTCCCCACAATGCGCCCCGACAACCCACCAGGACAGAGCCCCCGCACGCCACAGCGCTCACCAGACCGGCCAATCCAACCCCCGCGGCCCGCCAAGAGCCATCGCACCAGCTTGGACCCGACGGGCAAGCAGGAGCACCCCTCCCCAACCACAGCCCCCAGGCCCCGGGGACCCCCCAGCACAGCAACATGGATAGTAGTCTACCCCCGCTACCCCATAGCCACAAGCCATGAGGCATAAGGGGGCCGGGTCCCACCAGCGAGGCCATATTAGTGAAATCCCCCCATTCCTCCCTGTTAAAATGTTTCCAGATCCCTGACTAGAGACATTATCCCTGCACCGTGATAATGTAACCCTGAGTGTCATGTGGTGCATTAAAAGTGGGGAGGCTGGGCGAGGCACCCAGGGGTCAGGCCAGAGGACCACAGAGGATGGCTACTCTGCAGCCTACCCTGGCCTATGTTCCCCGAGCCATCCCAGATCTACCCCCAAGGTGTGAATGTGTGTGGTGCTTTAAAAAGAAATTAGAGCAGGGGAGGCAAGCATGAGGGGGATGGGGAACAGACAAGGCCGTAGAGCCCTGCCATCTGCCCCACCACCAAGCCCATCATTCCCGCCCCACCTGCTCTTGAGGCCTCAACTGTTGTGTTCCTTTATGTGCCTAAGAGTAGCTATATACAGTGAAGTGTGTGAAGTGCACAGTAAGAGGCGGTCTGGTGTGGATCCGGCCCATGAGGACAGAGCAGCGGGGGAGACAGGTAGTGAGACAGTTTAGACAGTAGCAGAAGTTATAGACATGTTCTACTGCACATGAGCAAAAGGTTCTCAATCTGTCATCAGGAAAATTAACCAATAATTATACATTTATTAGGTTTTTATATTTAAAAAGTAATATATGGCTGAAAATAAAAACAATAATGTGTTTTTCCTCAAACATTTATTCCAAGAAAAAACAGAAATACTCAGCACTCGACTATTACTTCTGTCTTCCTAAAGAAGCTCCTGCTTCCAGAACGGTGTTAACTTCGTCAGATGAGACGAGATGAACGGGCATCTCATACAGGGTGTACCCCGTCCAGCGTGTACAGTGGGCGAAGGCCCATTGTAGGTGGATTAGCCCCCCCCAGTGACCCCTAGAACCCTAGTGAGGATAAAGCGGGTTCAGATGACGAGACAAGATAAAATATGTTCGTAAACGACCTTTTTCATGACGAAGATGCCACAGCTGTTCTAAAAACACTGACCATAACCGTGCTGATGTGTTTTTGACGACCAATAAAATACAAGAATAAATGAATAAATAAAATAATAAATGACAAAAATGTCCGACCGCTGCGAGTTGGAAATAGTTCAACTTTTAGAACAACGTTGCACTCGTCAATGTCACAGTTATTTTACTGACCAATCAAAAGCAGGGAGGAGGTGGGACAATCAGTCAACAACCACTGAAAAGAATGGTGGCGAATTTTGGACCAGCTGATCTAAGCCGTTTCAGACAACCCCGTTATTTATGACCTGTCACTGAAGGGGTACCATTCCTGGTACCAGGCCTGGGGGTTAAGAGCAAAGGCTTGAGTTTGGTCCATTGTATAAAAGGAAGGTGTTAATGTTTACACATATAATGGATCTAACGTGTGTGACGTTCTCTAAAACACATCGTGTGGACATAGCACATGTAACACCACTTGTCATAAACAATCCATGTATCCCTCGTTCATTCATTCATTCATTCATTATCTGAACCCGCTTTATCCTCACTAGGGTCGCAGGGGTCACTGGGGGCTTAATCCAGCTACAATGGGCAAAGGCGGGGTACACCCTGTATGAGACGCCAGTTCATCTCAGGGCTGAACATATATAGACAAACAATCACTCTCACATTCACACCTATGGACAATTTTAGATTAACCAATTAACCTATCAGTGCATGTGTTTGGATGGTGGGAGGAAACCGGAGTGCCCGACGAAAACCCACGCGGACACGGGGAGGACATGCAAACTCCACACAGAAAGGTCTGGTGTGGGATTCGAACCGGGGTCCCTCTTGCTGTGAGGCACGAGTGCTAACCACTGCACCACCGTGCCGCCCTCCCTCGTTCATTTGTTTTTAAAATTAAAACCAAAAATAAGACAATGAAACAACAAGTTGTTTCTTCGTTATTTGTTTCCAAAACCAAAATGAAAAAAATGTGTTTTTTTTCCTTTTGTGTTTAAATAAAAAAAAGTAAATATATTAAAGTGTAACTGAATGTTAACAACCACAGAAACTGGACTGAAGATCATTATGGTCTGATAATGACACCAGTTTTCTCTGTGGTCATATCTTCAGGTGTTAGGGTCACCCTCTTTGTTTCCTGAAAATAGGACGAAGGTTTACGTCTTTGTCACTGCGGGTCAAAGGTCATTTCCAGTTTACTCAATTTGCTTCAGGTCGAAATTGGATAAAACTGAAAACTGCCATTATCTGTTTTTTCTATTATTCATTTAAACACAAAAAGGAAAACTGAAGAAAAAACACATCATTATCCATTTTTTCATTTTGTTTTAGAAACAAATAATGAAGAAACAAGTTGTTTTTTCATTGTCTTATTTCTGTTTTTATTTTGAAAACAAATTAATGAATGATACACGGATTATAATAACTAGATGTGGATTGAAACACACAGACCTACCAATAAACCTCAACTCCTGAAAGATGTTATGACTGATTTATTGATTAAATGTCACATGTTTTCATATTGTCTTTCTACTGTAAACCTCTATTTTTCTATTGAATCAGTTGTACTTGAGTTATTGTGATTAATATTCCTGAAGTAAATAGAAAAACAGTGACATATTTGGACTAAAATACCTTGTGTTAAAATGTTGAGACTTTTAGTCGACTAAAATGTGACGAATAAAAATTATTTGTTAAAGACTAAAAGTGACTAAGACTGAACTTTGACAAAAAAGTAAAATGAAAAATGGGGAACGAAGTGAACAATGATCCACAGGTCCATGTGTGTAGATCAGTAACTGTGGACACACTATCTGAGGACATGAAGACCTCAGGACACTTGGGTTTGTCTTTAGGGACCCTCTACTTACTACCACTGAAGTGTGATGTTGTTTAGAACTTTAGAAGAGTTAGTCTGAAAATAGAGTTTGGTGTCAGTGGACAGTCATTTCCTAATGCCATGGTAGTTCCATGTTAACACAGTTTGGATTAAAACGACAACATGTACATTTGTGAATGTTCATCCAAATGGTGTGATGTTAATGTTAACTATATGTATGTACTAACAATCATCTAAAAAATTAACTAAACTGATTTTACTGCAAATAATCCCTTTAAAAATGCAATTAATATGTTGATTCAACACCAGCAACAGTTTCAACAAACAACTGTTCCATTGAACTGTGAACATTAAACATGATGATGGATTAATCTGTGTTAAAGGGACAGTTCAGTGTTTATCACATGAATGTGTTTGTCATCAGTGTCTTTACTCTGGTGCACCCACACTGACTTACCCCCCACAGTGTCCTGTGAGCCCAGTTCTGGTCCGGTTTTGGTCAAAGCCAAAGTAGTCCCGGCAGGTTTCCAGGGGGTCAACAAAATAAATCCTTTTTCTTCTCAAAACAGTATGTGTTGGAATGAGTGATTTATTTACATAACAAAACAAAAACTCACACCTCGTAATTGGTTGGAGCTACTTACTCTCAATAGCAACCAATGTGCTAGCATTGTCACTGCTAACAGCTGTGCACCTGCACATAGCATCCTCTATCACTGACCAACAACTGTACAGTTGTTGGTCAGTAGTTAGTAAAAATTAACAAAATAATCAATAAAATGAACAAAAATATTCCGGAAAATGAACAAAATAATCCATAAAATGAACAAAAATATTCAGTAAAATTAACTAAAATGACCAAAATCTTCAGTAAAATGAACAAAATAATCCATAAAATGAACAGAAAAAAAAAAAATAAACTGAATAAAAATGAACAAAATTAAAGTAAAGGTAGTTTGCTAACATGCACAGCTGTTTACAGCAATTAACAGGTGTGAGTTTTTCTTCCGTGACTGTTTTGTTATGTAAATAAATCACTCATTCCAACACATACTGTTTTGAGAAGAAACAGGTTTTATTTTGTTGACCCCAGGAAACCTGCCGGGACTACTTTGGCTTTGACCAAAACTGGACCAGAACTGGGCTCACAGGACACTGTGGGGGGTAAGTCAGTGTGGGTGCACCAGAGTAAAGACACTGATGACAAACACATTCATCTGAAAAATACTGAACTGTCCCTTTAACCACTCACTGTTCATCCACAGTCATAATATTAAATCTGCTTCATTTGTTTTTTCTGTTGATTTGAGCTGAAAACAAAAAGAAACAGAAGAAAGAAAAGGATTCACTTTTATAACATAAAATAGGACAATATGAATACATTCAATATAAATAATAAATAAAGAGAGAATGAAAACAATCAAACGACACCATCATTTGACACAAATAAAAGCAGTAAAAAGAGGAAGTCGAATAAAACAGTAAAAGACAACTTTGCATTAAAGCAAATAAGGACATTAAAACAGCAAAAGAAAAATAAGAAAGAAAGATGGCAACATCTGTGAAAATGAATCTTAAATGGATTATCTGCAGTAAAATCAGTTTCATTGTTTAGATGATTGACAGTACGTACATATAGTTACATTAAAATCACACCATTTGGACGAACACTGACTAATGTACATTTTGCAGTGTTGATCCAAACTGTGTTAACATGGAAGTGATTAGAACTTTAGAAGAGTTAGTCTGAAAACAAGAGTTGTCTTAAACATCACACTTACATGGTAGTAAGAAGAGGGCAGGGCCAGTTCTGGTTAATGTGGTCCCCTAGGCGAACACCCCTCCTTCCTTTTTGTGGAATTAGAAATGATCATCTGTAAACATAGTGTCCTAACGCTCAACCTTGTTGAGTTGTAAAATAACTCTTATTCTGCTTAATTAAACATTAAAAGAGTCTAAATTATGCGATAGAAAGTCAAAATTATGCAAAAAAAACATGAAACTATTTTTAGACTGACTCTTCCAAAGTTGTAAACAACATCACACTTCAGTGGTAGTAAGTCGAGGGTCCCCAGGGCGGCTGTGGTTCAGAACAGGTCATCCATTTACTGAAGGGTCGACGGTTCCCGCTCTGGCTGTCCACATGTGTTTGCTCAAAGGCACTGACCTCTGAACCCACTTTTCATTGGCCAAAAAAGTGCCATAGAAATCTAATCCATTATTATTAATCTGATCACAGAATTAAAAAGTAAACAAACACACTTGTTCATATTAAATTTTTTACAGTGTAATGAGTTCCAGTTCTAGTATTTTCAGATTTATTTATTTATATATATATATATATATATATATATATATATATATATATATATATATATATATATATATATATATATATATATATATATATATATATATATGTTTGTATTTTTTAAGCGGGTCAGTGTTAAATCTTGTGTTTTTTCCTGCAGTTCCACCGGCACCAACGCCAAACACATGGCCTCCAACGTGCAGCTCAGCGGGGGGGAGGAGCCTGCTGAAGGAAAGCCCAGCCCCAGCGACCTGCCCCCCGATACGCTCCTACCCCCGGAGGCCGCCAACGAGCTCCCCTCCGTGTCCGCCGAACCCCCGGACAAGGACAAATCCAAAAAAACTAAAAACAACAAAGGCTCCAAACTGGAGGTTCCAGCTCCAGGGAACCCCATGGTTGACCTGGTACTCCCTGGAGCCGATCTGGAGAACCCTGGACCTGTGCTCAACATCAAGAGGAACAGCTTCAGGCAGCAGTACGTCAAACTGCCCACCAACATGCCCATGCGCAGCGCCTCCTGTGTGCTGCTGTAAAACACCCAGCACCTCCTCCTGTTCTGCTGTAAGAGCCAGAAAGAGGGGGGGGGGGGGGGGGGGGGGGGTCAGGGGGTTCAGGGAGTGGTATAAATGGGTTGAAATGTTCTGTATTACTGTTTCCTCACAGTTTGACATTGTTGAATCTGAGATGAATTGATTAGATCAGTGGTTTTTAAAGTGTGGGATAGTGACCCCCCCCCCCTTTAAAAGAAGTCACAAGTACAGTGGTACCTCTGCTTACGAAATTAAGTCGTTCCAGAAGTATTTTTGTAACATGAAATTTTCGTAAATCGTCACATTTTACATGTAAAACGCCTGATTGGTTCTAAGGCCCCAAATACTACCCCCTAAACCCCCTAATACTACCCCCAAACCCCCTAATACTACCCCCTAAACCCCCTAATACTACCCCCTAAACCCCCTAATACTACCCCCAAACCCCCTAATACTACCCCCTAAACCCCCTAATACTACCCCCAAACCCCCTAATACTACCCCCTAAACCCCCTAATACTACCCCCTAAACCCCCTAATACTACCCCCAAACCCCCTAATACTACCCCCTAAACCCCCTAATACTACCCCCTAAACCCTTGAAAAATGATTTTGAAAAATTACCAATTTTGTATGAAATGTGTGTTTTCAATTTAATAAACAGTATATTTTAGATGTAATGTTTTGGTGTCGGTGGGTAAATGTGTCACTGACTGAACATTAAACATTAAACCATTAAATGAACCAGACATGTGGGTCATTTTCATACCAGACATGTGGGTCATTTTCATACCAGACATGTGGGTCATTTTTATACCAGACATGTGGGTCATTTTCATACCAGACATGTGGGTCATTTTCATACCAGACATGTGGGTCATTTTCATACCAGACATGTGGGTCATTTTCATACCAGACATGTGGGTCATTTTCATACCAGACATGTGGGTCATTTTAATACCAGACATGTGGGTCATTTTCATACCAGACATGTGGGTCATTTTCATACCAGACATGTGGGTCATTTTCATACCAGACATGTGGGTCATTTTCATACCAGACATGTGGGTCATTTTTATACCATATCCGGGCCACTTGACTTTGGCAGCTTGTGATCTTCCTGGGGTGGGCGGGGCATATACGTGGTCGGGTGGGCGATGGCACGTCTCATAGACGTTTTTTGGGGGTGTTTTTTTTCCGCAGGTTCAGAGGGTTGGTGGTGTTGGTCATCATGTGTTTTGTTGGTGCTGGTGGAGTGATGGCTCCTCCTCTTTTTCTCATCTGTTGAAAACGCAATCGCTTCTTTTTTCCTTCGCAGCAGGAGTCACTTTCTTTGGGCTGGTGGGGGGTGAAGGGTGAACGCTGTGGTGGGGTTTGGGTGGACGCACTCAGGGGGATTTGTGGGACAGCGGTGATGAATAAGGGTCAAAGGTCACAAAAACATCATGGGTACGTACATAAAGTATTTATGACTGTGAGGTTTCAGTTTTCCTTTGTAAATATAATTTTGTTTCGTATTTCGTCACTTGCATTATTTGTTAGCTGGGTCTTTGGTGAGTAGAGGTACCACTGTATTAGGGTTAGGGTTAACCAACTCTATAACCCCATTAGGGTTAATACTGTTTATTACATACAGAATGTGAAAAAGGTTTCAACAGTAAGACATTTTAATCTTCATCATTATATGTGCTCAAATATTTTTTTAAACACATTTTCACATCTCTGTCTGTTTTTTTAATATTTCTTTTCTTGGTTTTAAAACTCCACTTGTTGAAGCCACTGGCTTCGATGAGTGGTTTTGAAAGTGTGAGGCAGTTTCTCCCCTGGGGGGTGCCAGAGGATTTCAGGGTGAGAAGAAATAAAGGAAGGAATAAAAAGGAATATAGTATAAACATGTACTGATGCAAGGCAAAGAAGGCCAAGTACCAGGATATAGTGGAAGAAGCGATATTAACCAGATGAACGTCTGTTAGCAACCACGAAGAAAGCACAACATAATACTTCATAAGTACTTCAATCTTTAAAACAAATAAATGAATAAAATATGTTAAGAAATAAAGGTTTTTTAATCAAACATACAAAAATATAAAAATTTGTTTTAAGTTGTTAAAATGTTTATAAAAAGACTTATAGACATATAGATGAAAATTAACATAGATGGTTAAATTATATATATATATATATATATATATATATATATATATATATATATATATATATATATATATATATATATATATACATTTTAAGAAAAGAAATCCATTTAAAAAAAATAAAATAATGATGTAAAATGAAACCTTTTATTTTAATCACAGTCATAGGGGGGTTGGGGGTGACTATCCAAAACACTGAAAACCCTTGGCTTAGGTATTTTATTTATTTATTTGTTTATTTATTTATTTGCAATTTATTTTAAATTTTAAATGATGTACTAGTTTTTATAATCTGCTTTTTATATGATAAAATATATATTAACATGATGTCCATCTGTAAAATCGTCTCCATTTTATTTTATTTTAACTCCAACTGAATCATCTGAAAATCTGCTGTGTCACACACATGACCTTTGACCTCTATTTAATTATTTTATTTAAAAATGTGTGTGATGTGTCGCCTCTACTGTCTGCGTGGTGTGTCCCCTCTACTGTCTGCGTGGTGTGTCCCCTCTACTGTCTGTGTGGTGTGTCCCCTCTACTGTCTGCGTGGTGTGTCCCCTCTACTGTCTGCGTGGTGTGTCCACTCTACTGTCTGTGTGGTGTGTCCACTCTACTGTCTGCGTGGTGTGTCCCCTCTACTGTCTTCGTGGTGTGTCCCCTCTACTGTCTGTGTGGTGTGTCCCCTCTACTGTCTGCGTGGTGTGTCCCCTCTACTGTCTGCGTGGTGTGTCCCCTCTACTGATGGATTTACCATCATTCATAGAAAACAACAGAGAAACCAGAAACTCAGGAAAAAATCTGACCGCTACACGTCACCAGGACATTGGCCACACCCACCTGGGGTTAAGCCCCCCCCCCCCGGTGCAGCCAATCTGCAGTAGCATTAGCATTAGCATCTACTAGAGCAGACGGCGCCACAGTAGCTGCCGCACAAACTGTAAAAAACTGTTGGATCAAACTGGTTCATGTGTCTCTGTGGAAATAAAGACTGTTTTTTTACTGCACGTTTTCAAAACAAGTGACGTCACCAAACCTAGCTGGATGTTACTCTGGGATGGTAAACACACACAGAGCCAGAGGGGAGGGGGGAGTGTTCCTTCACACATTCTGAGCCAATCACAGACGCCTCATCAGCGCGTCATGGACATGTATGAGGAAGTAGAAGTAAACTGTGTTGTTCCACCTCCAGTCATTTTTCTACCGTGAAAAAAACAACTGGAAACAAAACAATCTGAACGTTTTTAGAAATAGAACCAACACACAATGAATTCAATAACAATGAAGAACAATAATATTAATAAATAAGCATAGAATGAGTCCTTTAATAAAGTTAATATTAATAAATAAGCATAGAATGAGTCCTTTAATAAAGTTAATATTAATAAATAAGCATAGAATGAGTCCTTTAATAAAGTTAATATTAATAAATAACCATAGAATGAGTCCTTTAATAAAGTTAATATTAATAAATAACCATAGAATGACAAACGCATTCCTGTGGTTGATTGGGTCGAGCTGGTGCTTCAAAATTACTGTTATGTCCAATCAGAACCTTCTGTACTTCCAGCTATAAAAGACCATTAACATGTCCGTGTAAACACAAAATAAATAGCTTTAATTCTGAATTATTTTATTGTGAATGAATAATTCAGGCTTAAAAAGCGTCATCTAAGCATAGCAATCAGAAATCATATTTGGGCCACATTCAGGATCGGTGTTCATCATAGTCAGACTAGGCGGTCGCCTGGGGCACCAGATGTCTTGGGGGCACCAAGTCACACAGATTTAGAATATTAAGATACTGTATTTTCTGGAGTATAAGGCACATTTAAAACAAATTTTCTCCGAAAACCACAGAGTACCTTATATATGGATTAATTCTGGTTTTGTCACATAACTTTGACTTTTTAATCAGATAATTTTGACTTATTTGGTAATTTTGACTTTTTATCTCAGAATTTAGACTCTTTTAAAGTTTGATTTATCAGAATCAGAGTGTGTTTTGTTCTGTGTTCCAACTCGACAAGGTTTATAGTTTATCTTCACTTAATGTTCCTTATAATCTAGTTCAACTTATAGTGTGAAAATACAGTAAATAAATCATTAAAGTTAACATTGACAGTGATTATTCATGGACACTCAGTAAGTACTCCATCAGATGTAGGACACTATGTTTACACATGATCATTTAGAATTACACTAAAAGGAAAGAGGGGTGTTGGCCTAGTGTTGGTCTAGTGTTAGCCCAGTGTTGGTCTAGTGTTGGGCTAGTGTTGTCCTAGTGTTGGGCTAGTGTTGGCCTAGTGTTGGGCTAGTGTTGGCCTAGTGTTGGCCTAGTGTTGGGCTAGTGTTGGCCTAGTGTTAGCCCAGTGTTGGTCTAGTGTTGGGCGAGTGTTGGGCGAGTGTTGGCCTCGTGTTGGGCTAGTGTTTTCCTAGTGTTGGGCGAGTGTTGCCCTAGTGTTGGGCTAGTGTTGTCCTAGTGTTGGGCTAGTGTTGTCCTAGTGTTGGGCTAGTGTTGGGCGAGTGTTGGGCTAGTGTTGTCCTAGTGTTGGGCGAGTGTTGGGCTAGTGTTGTCCTAGTGTTGGGCTAGTGTTGGGCTAGTGTTGTCCTAGTGTTGGGCGAGTGTTGGCCTAGTGTTGTCCTAGTGTTGGGCTAGTGTTGGGCGAGTGTTGTCCTAGTGTCGTCCTAGTGTTGGCCTAGGGCACCACGCTGACCAGAACTGTCCCTGCCCACATTTCCTGGCCCTTCTGTGAATGGAGCATGTGTTGTTTGAAGGTTCCTAAATGCAGATAAATGACGGCTTTCACAACACATCTTTGCTGAAAAAGAAAAAAGGGAAGTCATATTTCCTGTCGACAGAAATGTCAGAAGAGCAGAAGCAGAAAACAGCAGGTAATGAAAACTAAAAGTCCTAAAGGAGTCAGCTGATCCTTCTGTTTTCACTGGATCATTGTACAAATCTGTAAGAATCAACAGGATTCTGTTCATGTGTCGACAAATGATGCTGAAATGTTTAGTAGAAGTCGTTTGTTGCCAGAGTTTATGCCGTTTGAACCCCAGCTTTAAAAGCCCTTCTGCTCAAATTACTGAACATAGACAGTCCCCGTGTCATTCATGTTTCAAATTAAAACCAAAAATAAGATGAAAGAACAAGTGTTTTTTTTCATTATTTGTTTCCAAAACCAATAAAATAAAAGATAAAATGTAAAAATTATAAGATAAAAACTCACAATTATGAGATAAAAAAAAGTGTAGTTAATGAAATAAAGTAAAAATTATCAAAAAAAAATTTGATAACAGTTGTTTCCCGTTTTATCCAATTTTGACCTGAAGTTAATATAGTAAAGTGTAAATGAATGTAAACAACCACACAAACATGTCCACTGGGCTGGACATCATGAATTCAATTCAATTTTATTTATAAAGCCCTAAATCACAACAAAGTCGTCTCAGAGGGCTTTACAAAAACACAATCAACTACAGAAATACATGAAAAGTCCCAGGCATCCCCTGTCCTTAGACCCTCCCTCTGTCCTTAGACCCTCCCCCTGTCCTTAGACCCTCCCCCTGTCCTTAGACCCTCCCTCTGTCCTTAGACCCTCCCCCTGTCCTTAGACCCTCCCCCTGTCCTTAGACCCTCCCCCTGTCCTTAGACCCTCCCTCTGTCCTTAGACCCTCCTTCTCGGCAAGAAAAAACTTCCAAACCCAGTGGGAAAAAGAAGAAATCTCGAGGAGAACCACATTGAAGGACAGATCCACTCCCATGGACGGACAGACTATAGATGAACGTCCATGTATAAATGAAGGAGGGGGGGCTGGTCCAGACAGGCAGGGGCGGTGGTCCGGGGTCACAGGTTGGCACAGGCGAGATACTGCAGATCCTGTCGTCCATGGCTCCCGTGCAGACACTGTCAGGAGAGCCACCACTCCCCCCAGGGGGGGGGGGGGGGGGGCCACCAGGTGACTAGTCATGAACAGACTTGGTATGAAAGATATGTTATAAAAATGACAGAAACAGGTGTGAGAGAGAGAAAGAGAAGAAAGAACTCAGTGTCTGTACTTCCCCCAGCATTCTAACTCCTAGGGCAGCCTAGACTGAACTGTGACTCATACATCATGTATACATGATATATGAGTCACATAATTTTTAACTAACCTGACCATAGTCTTTCTCAAACAGGAGTGTTTGATGTCATGATGTTATAATATGACACTAATTTACTCCGTGGTCATATCATCAGGTCTTAGGGCAACCCTCTTAGTTTCCTGAAAATAGGACGTAGGTTTACATCTTCGTCACTGCGTTTAAACTGCAGCAACTTTAACAAACACTATTGGAGCTGGAAACACTGCAGCTGAGGCACCAGACTTTCCTTCCAATAGATTCTCGTTAAAGAATTTAAAGTGTACTCATTCCAATTACAGGGTGTTGAAAGAGTCCTGTTTGTTATTTTTCGAATGGGTAATGTGTGCGCCTGCTGCCTTCCTTGGATGTGGCAGCCATTTGTCAGGCTCCCTCTCCGGAATCGAACCCCTGTTAGCCGTGGTCACCATGGTAGCCACAGAAAGTACCGTCGGAAGGTGGTAAGGCAGACATTGGAATGACATGTCCCCATCACAGTCAATCAATGTATGATTTGTTCTTTCCTTTTTCAGCTGCCAATCAAAAACAAAAAACTAAAAATAAAATGGATTATTTTTATTTTCTTAATCCAGCACCAAAAATTTATATATGCATGGTTTTTCACATTTCGATTTTAGGCTCAGAGAAATGGTAAATGTTAAATATTCTTCACTTCTATAGTTGTTCCACCTTCATGGTTCAAAGCTCTTTAAATTAGCCTCACATTCACCCGTTCACACTCACTCATACACCACTAGGTTTCTAAGGTCAAAGGTCAGTCCTACTGGGACACTAAGGGTTCAGTGTAGAGTTTTAATCTTTGGCCAAAAATCATATTCAAATTTCATTTGGAAATTAATGTATATATTCCAAGACTATTAGAATATTATTAGGAATTATATTATTCTGAAAATGCCTCACTAACGTCGACATCAAAATTAAATATTATATTCAGTCCAACAGGGGGCAGCATTCAGTCAAATATGCCAAATATTGTGGCGTGTTTCCAACCATTACTGAGGAAACATGCAGTGACAGTAATGAACATTATTATCAGCTGACACTTTTAACGTTACATAATCCACAAACATCTTTTGCCCGTTGTCTTGTTTTGTGTGAAACACTGTTCCTTGGTTTTCCTGGTTGCCTGTTACTGATGAAAGCCTCTAAACCGTTAGCTAAACCATTAGCTAAACCATTAGTGTCATTGACAATCAAAAGGGAACGTTTACAAAATGAGCAGGTACAAAACAGACACCACATGTAAAACCTTCACCTGCTCACTTTAACTGATGACACTGACACACTTTACAGAGTGGGAATCTCAGACGTTTGTCGACCTCAGTTATTGTTCATGAATGAGCAGGACTGACCACTGACCACTGACCACTGACCACACTGCTGTTGGTTATGTACCAGCTGGGCGCTAACATCTAATCTGTCCTACAAAGTGAACAGTCAGTAACTGCACTGACACCAAAGTGATAAAATAACCTTACAGTTGGTGTTGTTCAGTCCCAGTTGTCATGACCTCCGTTCCAGTGACCTTTCCCCCAATTTTCCACACTCACCTGGTCCTGCACTGCGCAGCTGCAAGCCGTTCCTAATCGGTGACTATTTAAGCGGTGAGGCTTGTAGCTGCCAGTGCAGGACCATTCATCTATGTCACCTCCATAACCCGGTCGATGTCTTCCATCTCCCCAATCACCATAACCCGGACACTCATCATCACCACGGACTCTGGCCGTTTACTCCCAGGTTGTGTCTGTCTTGTCTTTATGTTGTACTTTTGTTATTAAATTATTTTGCCCTTCAGTACTGTGCAATGGAGTCCTCCTTCACCTCACCCCGATCCGTGACAGAATGGTCCTGCCACCATCTGGACTCCGCCAGTGCTGAAGGGACCCTTTTTGTTTTAGTTTTCCCCTGTCTGTTCCGTCTAAAGTCTGTCCAGTCTTGCGTTCTGTCCCGTTCAGTGTTTCTGGCTTAAGCGTTCAGTGTTTCTGGCTTAAGCGTTCAGTGTTTCTGGCTTAAGCGTTCAGTGTTTCTGGCTTAAGCGTTCAGTGTTTCTGGCTTAAGCGTTCAGTGTTTCTGGCTTAAGCGTTTCTGAGTTTCTGGCTTAAGCGTCTCTGTGTTTCTGGCTTAAGCGTTCTGTGTTCCTGGCTTAAGCGTTCTGTGTCTCTGCGTTCTGTGTCTCTGCGTTCTGTGTCTCTGCGTTCTGTGTCGCTTTCTAGCGTTCTGTGTCGCTTTCTAGCGTTCTGTGTCGCTTTCTAGCGTTCTGTGTCGCTTTCTAGCGTTCTGTGTCGCTTTCTAGCGTTCTGTGTCGCTTTCTAGCGTTCTGTGTCGCTTTCTAGCGTTCTGTGTCGCTTTCTAGCGTTGTGTGTCGCTTTCTAGCGTTGTGTGTCGCTTTCTAGCGTTGTGTGTCGCTTTCTAGCGTTGTGTGTCGCTTTCTAGCGTTGTGTGTCGCTTTCTAGCGTTGTGTGTCGCTTTCTGGCGTTGTGTGTCGCTTTCTGGCGTTGTGTGTCGCTTTCTAGCGTTGTGTGTCGCTTTCTAGCGTTCTGTGTCGCTTTCTAGCGTTCTGTGTCGCTTTCTAGCGTTCTGTGTCGCTTTCTAGCGTTCTGTGTCGCTTTCTAGCGTTCTGTGTCGCTTTCTAGCGTTCTGTGTTTCTGGCTTAAGCGGTCTGTGTCTCTGTCCCGTTCTGTGTTTTCTTGCCCAGTGTTCTGTGTATCTGGCTTAAGCGTTCTGTGTATCTGGCTTAAGCGTTCTGTGTATCTGGTTTAAGCGTTCTGTGTATCTGGTTTAAGCGTTCTGTGTATCTGGTTTAAGCGTTCTGTGTATCTGGTTTAAGCGTTCTGTGTATCTGGTTTAAGCGTTCTGTGTATCTGGTTTAAGCGTTCTGTGTATCTGGTTTAAGCGTTCTGTGTATCTGGTTTAAGCGTTCTGTGTATCTGGTTTAAGCGTTCTGTGTATCTGGTTTAAGCGTTCTGTGTATCTGGTTTAAGCGTTCTGTGTATCTGGTTTAAGCGTTCTGTGTATCTGGTTTAAGCGTTCTGTGTATCTGGTTTAAGCGTTCTGTGTATCTGGTTTAAGCGTTCTGTGTATCTGGTTTAAGCGTTCTGTGTATCTGGCTTAAGCGTTCAGTGTTTCTGGCTTAAGCGTTTCTGAGTTTCTGGCTTAAGCGTCTCTGTGTTTCTGGCTTAAGCGTTCTGTGTTCCTGGCTTAAGCGTTCTGTGTCTCTGCGTTCTGTGTCTCTGCGTTCTGTGTCTCTGCGTTCTGTGTCGCTTTCTAGCGTTCTGTGTCGCTTTCTAGCGTTCTGTGTCGCTTTCTAGCGTTCTGTGTCGCTTTCTAGCGTTCTGTGTCGCTTTCTAGCGTTCTGTGTCGCTTTCTAGCGTTCTGTGTCGCTTTCTAGCGTTCTGTGTCGCTTTCTAGCGTTGTGTGTCGCTTTCTAGCGTTGTGTGTCGCTTTCTAGCGTTGTGTGTCGCTTTCTAGCGTTGTGTGTCGCTTTCTAGCGTTGTGTGTCGCTTTCTGGCGTTGTGTGTCGCTTTCTGGCGTTGTGTGTCGCTTTCTAGCGTTGTGTGTCGCTTTCTAGCGTTCTGTGTCGCTTTCTAGCGTTCTGTGTCGCTTTCTAGCGTTCTGTGTCGCTTTCTAGCGTTCTGTGTCGCTTTCTAGCGTTCTGTGTCGCTTTCTAGCGTTCTGTGTTTCTGGCTTAAGCGGTCTGTGTCTCTGTCCCGTTCTGTGTTTTCTTGCCCAGTGTTCTGTGTATCTGGCTTAAGCGTTCTGTGTATCTGGCTTAAGCGTTCTGTGTATCTGGTTTAAGCGTTCTGTGTATCTGGTTTAAGCGTTCTGTGTATCTGGTTTAAGCGTTCTGTGTATCTGGTTTAAGCGTTCTGTGTATCTGGTTTAAGCGTTCTGTGTATCTGGTTTAAGCGTTCTGTGTATCTGGTTTAAGCGTTCTGTGTATCTGGTTTAAGCGTTCTGTGTATCTGGTTTAAGCGTTCTGTGTATCTGGTTTAAGCGTTCTGTGTATCTGGTTTAAGCGTTCTGTGTATCTGGTTTAAGCGTTCTGTGTATCTGGTTTAAGCGTTCTGTGTATCTGGTTTAAGCGTTCTGTGTATCTGGTTTAAGCGTTCTGTGTATCTGGTTTAAGCGTTCTGTGTATCTGGTTTAAGCGTTCTGTGTTTTTGGCTAGCGTTCTGTGTTTTTGGCTAGCGTTCTGTGTTTTTGGCTAGCGTTCCGTGTTTTTGGCTAGCGTTCCGTGTTTTTGGCTAGCGTTCCGAGTTTCTGGCTAGCGTTCCGTGTTTCTGGCTAGCGTTCCGTGTTTCTGGCTAGCGTTCCGTGTTTCTGGCTAGCGTTCCGTGTTTCTGGCTAGCGTTCCGTGTTTCTGGCTAGCGTTCCGTGTTTCTGGCTAGCGTTCCGTGTTTCTGGCTAGCGTTCCGTGTTTCTGGCTAGCGTTCCGTGTTTCTGGCTAGCGTTCCGTGTTTCTGGCTAGCGTTCCGAGTTTCTGGCTAGCGTTCCGAGTTTCTGGCTAGCGTTCCGAGTTTCTGGCTAGCGTTCCGAGTTTCTGGCTAGCGTTCCGAGTTTCTGGCTAGCGTTCCGAGTTTCTGGCTAGCGTTCCGAGTTTCTGGCTAGCGTTCCGAGTTTCTGGCTAGCGTTCCGAGTTTCTGGCTAGCGTTCCGAGTTTCTGGCTAGCGTTCCGAGTTTCTGGCTAGCGTTCCGAGTTTCTGGCTAGCGTTCCGAGTTTCTGGCTAGCGTTCCGAGTTTCTGGCTAGCGTTCCGAGTTTCTGGCTAGCGTTCCGTGTTTCTGGCTAGCGTTCCGTGTTTCTGGCTAGCGTTCCGTGTTTCTGGCTAGCGTTCCGTGTTTCTGGCTAGCGTTCCGTGTTTCTGGCTAGCGTTCCGTGTTTCTGGCTAGCGTTCCGTGTTTCTGGCTTTTTGTCTTGTCTTCTGGCTTTTTGTCTTGTCTTCTGGCTTTTTGTCTTGTCTTCTGGCTTTTTGTCTTGTCTTCTGGCTTTTTGTCTTGTCTTCTGGCTTTTTGTCTTGTCTTCTGGCTTTTTGTCTTGTCTTCTGGCTTTTTGTCTTGTCTTCTGGCTTTTTGTCTTGTCTTCTGGCTTTTTGTCTTGTCTTCTGGCTTTTTGTCTTGTCTTCTGGCTTTTTGTCTTGTCTTCTGGCTTTTTGTCTTGTCTTCTGGCTTTTTGTCTTGTCTTCTGGCTTTTTGTCTTGTCTTCTGGCTTGTTGTCTTGTCTTCTGGCTTGTTGTCTTGTCTTCTGGCTTGTTGTCTTGTCTTCTGGCTTGTTGTCTTGTCTTCTGGCTAGTTGTCTTGTCTTCTGGCTAGTTGTCTTGTCTTCTGGCTAGTTGTCTTGTCTTCTGGCTAGTTGTCTTGTCTTCTGGCTAGTTGTCTTGTCTTCTGGCTAGTTGTCTTGTCTTCTGGCTAGTTGTCCTGTCGCCTGGCGTTGTGTCTTTTGGTCTGTCGTTGGTCATTTCTGTCTGTTCCTGTCCCTGACTCTTGCTCGTTGCTCGCTTCTGTCCCTGACTCTTGCCCGTTGCTCGCTTCTGTCCCCTGTCCCTGCCTGTTGCCCGTGGTTGGCTTCTGTCCCCTGTCCCTGCCTGTTGCCCGTGGTTGGCTTCTATTCCCTGTCCCTGCCTGTTGCCCGTTGCTGGCTTCTGTCCCCTGTCCCTGCCTGTTGCCCGTTGCTGGCTTCTGTCCCCTGTCCCTGCCTGTTGCCCGTTGCTGGTTTCCGTCCCTTGTCCCTGCCTGTTGCCCGTCGCTGGCTTCTGTCCCCTGTCCTTGCTTGTTGTTCGTTTCTGCCTGCCTGTTTCCTGTCCCTGCCTGTTGCCCGTTTCTTCGTTTTGTCTTGTTCCTGTCTCAGCCAGAGTCCGTGGTGACCCCACCAATCAGTCTCCTTGGTCCTCAGTCAGACCAGTCATGTTGCTCCTGCTACCGCTCTGCCCAGAGGGTACTCCGCCCAGGGGGTTTCCACACCGCCCTGCCCAGAAGGATGCCACACCGCTCTGCCCAGAGGGTACTCCGCCAGGGGGTTTCCACACCGCCCTGCCCAGAAGGGATTCCACACCGCTCTGCCCAGAGGGTACTCCGCCCAGGGGGTTTCCACACCGCCCTGCCCAGAAGGATGCCACACCGCTCTGCCCAGAGGGTACTCCGCCAGGGGGTTTCTACACCGCCCTGCCCAGAAGGGATTCCACACCGCTCTGCCCAGAGGGTACTCCGCCCAGGGGGTTTCCACACCGCCCTGCCCAGAAGGATGCCACACCGCTCTGCCCAGAGGGTACTCCGCCAGGGGGTTTCCACACCGCCCTGCCCAGAAGGGATTCCACACCGCTCTGCCCAGAGGGTACTCCGCCCAGGGGGTTTCTACACCGCCCTGCCCAGAAGGATGCCACACCGCTCTGCCCAGAGGGTACTCCACCAGGGGGTTTCCACACCGCCCTGCCCAGAAGGGATTCCACACCGCTCCGCCCAGAGGGTACTCCGCCCAGGGGGTTTCCACACCGCCCTGCCCAGAAGGATGCCACACCGCTCTGCCCAGAGGGTACTCCGACCAGGAGGTTACCATGCCGCCCTGCTCGGAGAAGCTCTGGACAACGGGGGGGGGGTTGTGTTTTGTTTTTTTTTGTTTTTTAGGGGCTTCAGGAGCCGCCCCTTAGGGGGGGGGGTACTGTCATGACCTCCGTTCCAGTGACCTTTCCCCCAATTTTCCACACTCACCTGGTCCTGCACTGCGCAGCTGCAAGCCGTTCCTAATCGGTGACTATTTAAGCGGTGAGGCTTGTAGCTGCCAGTGCAGGACCATTCATCTATGTCACCTCCATAACCCGGTCGATGTCTTCCATCTCCCCAATCACCATAACCCGGACACTCATCATCACCACGGACTCTGGCCGTTTACTCCCAGGTTGTGTCTGTCTTGTCTTTATGTTGTACTTTTGTTATTAAATTATTTTGCCCTTCAGTACTGTGCAATGGAGTCCTCCTTCACCTCACCCCGATCCGTGACACCAGTAGTTGTAGGTAGATTATTGGACATAGTTATTGTTACTGTATATTAACTAGTTCTACAAAAACCACAGAGTGACTGATATATGGATTAATACTGGTAGTGATTAGTGACTGGGAATTTAATTTTGACTTTTTATATAATAATTTTGGCTTTTTATAGAATAATTTAGACTTTTTTATCTCATATTTTTTACTTTTTATCTCATAATTTTGACTTCACTTAATGTTCCTTATATATGAGAAATCATGAAAACCATTCATTGTCAGTCCACCTTATAGTCCAGTCCGCCTTATAGTCCAGTTCACCTTAAAGTCCATTCCACATTATAGTCCAGTCTACCTTATAGTCCAGTTCACCTTATAGTCCAGTCCACCTTATAGTCCAGTTCACCTTATAGTCCAGTCCACCTTATAGTCCAGTCTACCTTATAGTCCAGTCCACCTTATATTCCAGTCTACCTTATAGTCCAGTCTACCTTATAGTCCAGTTCACCTTATAGTCCAGTCCACCTTATAGTCCAGTCTACCTTATAGTCCAGTCCACCTTATAGTCCAGTCCACTTTATAGTCCAGCAGGGTCCTAAATGGACATTGATAAGAACACAGTAATGGTCTTTACTGTCTTTGTGTTTTGTTTTACTAGTACTTTAACAGTTACTGTACAAACACTCAACTATTTCATTCATTCATTTTAGATGAAATATTTTATTATATGATAAAGAATAATTTTAATATTGTAAAAAATACAATAACTCATTTTCACTAAAAAATGCAGTTAGTGTCTTTTTACTTTGTAGGACAGAACAGGTACCCAGATAAACCTACAGGACGCGTTTGCAATTCACATATTTCCCCAGACGTAAAAAAAACAACAAAAAAACAAACATTACCTGAACTGAAACTGAAAGTGTTGACAACCACCTGAACAAAAGTTAAATAAATAATCCTAATGACACCACCAGGTTCTAATATTAAGTTTGAATGTCTCATTTTTTTATTCAAATTTGGAAGTCAAAGCCCTAGTTCAGTGTCTTTGCCCAAGGACACTTCAACATGCGGACAGCAAGAGATGGGACTCAAACCAACAACCCTTCAGTCAATAGACGACCCGCTCTGCCAAGTGAACCACAGCTGCACACAGGAGTGCTATCTCACTACCTGAACTGTTGTGCACAGAACTTCCAGGTCACGTAAACACAAACAATTAAATATAAAAATCAAATTCAGTCAAGTGTCCTGTTTTTCCATTTTGTATTTTTGATCTGAGTCTAAAATCAAAATATGAAAAACCAGACATATATTTGTTTTTTTGTGTTGGATAAAGAAAACCAAAAAAAATTTATTTTGCATTTGTCTGTCTGGTTGATTGTTTGTATTTACTGTTTGTGTTGTTTTATGTCTTAGGGCCTATTCACATAGAACTCAGAAAATCCAGACTTTCGGACTTTCCAGGGAAGTTCGAACCTTATTGACAAGTGTGAAACCTCCCCCGATCCTTGGTCCGGAGTAAAGACCGAGTCTTTGGTCCAAGCTGAGGAGGTAGTCTTGGTCTGGACCAAGGTTCGCTGGTGCACAGTGTGAAAGGTCTGTTTAGGAAAGTCCGGACTATCGGACCAATTACGTCACAGTCACGTGCATGGAATCTAGTCAACGTCCAAGCATGAGTCGCGGCAATACATGGGGAGACGAGGAAAGCAGGTATTTCATTGAAATTTGGTCGGATGATACTATAAAGACTGAATTGGAGACAAGCCCCTGGTGGGAACACTGGTACGAGAGTTGGCAACACTGACAAAATAGGACAAAAATTATGAAACTAGTAACTGGGTCCATTATCTGGGAGCATTTCCTGCAACAGTGTAGCACGCTCATCTACTAACCAATCACGGTCGAGTATAGAGAGACGCACACTGTACACGCATTGACGACCTGACTAAAGTCCGTTGGTCCATTTGATTAAATACAGTGTGAATGAAGACTGTAAATAAAGTCTGGATTATAAGTACAGTGTGAAAAGACAAAAAAAGGTTCTGGTCCAAACCTTGGTCCAGACTTTACTATGTGAACACATTACGGTTATTTACAGTTTACTAAAATTAGGTTAAGGTCAAAATTGGATAAAACTAAAAACAGCTGTTATCTGTTTTTTTTTTCATTATTCATTTAAATACAAAAAGAAAAACTGCATCGTTATACGTTTATTCATTTTAGTTTTGGAAACAAATAATGAATAAATGACTTGTTTCGTTGTTAATCTGATCCAACATTGGTAACCTGTGTGTGTGTGTGTGTTTGTGTGTCTGTCCGTGTGTGTGTGTGTGTGTGTGTGCGTGTGTCTGTGCATGTGTGTGTGTGTGTGTATGTGTGTGTATGTGTGTCTCTGTGTGTGTATGTGTGTGTATGTCTCTGTGTGTGTATGTGTGTGTGTGTCCACAGAGACACATCGTGCTATAACTCGATGTATACTGTAGATATCACCATAAAATTACATGGACATATACATATAGCTAATGCACATCACATGCAATGATCCATTTGAGTAAAGGTCAAAGGTCAAGGTCACACTATAACAGGGGTCTCCAACCTATTCCACAAAGGGCCGGTGTGGCTGCAGGTTTTTGTTCCAACCAACCAAGAGTTCACAGTTTGACCAATTGACTCTCTGAAGACTGAGATCAGTTGATTAATTGATTGAAGTCTGGTGTGTTGCTGCTTGGTTGGAACAAAAACCTGCAGCCACACTGGCCCTTTGTGGAACAGGTTGGAGACCCCTGCACTATGGGTTATAACTCAAGAACAGAGGGTCACAAAACTTTCAGATTATTACCAAACGATGCATAATGAAGATTTATACAATTCTCAGAATTGATGTTATCACCTACGACCAATAGTTTTTCAGATCTCTAGAGGTCAAAGGTGACATGTGTCCAAATTAAGTTATGTAACACTGTGTCAAACATAGACACATCGCGCTATAACTTAATCAATACTGGATATATTATCATAATATTACACACACTGATGCATATATACATATAATGAAATTAGCAATATTGCCAAAGGTCAATGTGACATTTAGCAGAAAGGTCAAAATCACATTATTGGCTCTAATTCAAGAATGGGTGAGATTAGGCATTCTCTAAATACTTTTATTTTGAAAAACATATGAACGAATGATACTTGTATCGTAGACGTCATTTGATTAGTTTAGATTTATTTGTATTTATTCTGGTTGTTTGTCTCGACGTTCACTAAAGAATTTTATGGATGTAAAGTGAGTGCATTTATGGACTGGATGATAGACACTAAGGCCCCGTCCCATTTGTCCCCCTTAAAACTTCCACTTGGTTTTAAGTGCCCCTAAAAAGTAAATTCTACTCATCAAGGGGAAATAATTCCCCCTGAAAATGGGACACCACTCGCCAAGTGAACGTAACAAACGTGCTCACGTCACACGCTGACAAGTCTACCCCGCCAAATATGAAACCACCCCTCCGCGAGACTGACATCAGCTGACTACTATTTACACGGAGGACAAATGTCGGTCCCAGCTGTGTTACCTGTTGTGTTGGTTCTGTTTATTTACCTTCGGGATGCGCAGAGAAGAAATGCGGCAAACAGAAGACGCATTCGCCGTCTACTTTGCCTTTCAGTCTTGTCTCAGGTATGTTGATTTATTTAAATATTTGGATGTATTTTTTCTTCAATAGTTGGTGATTTATAACATTAACGTTAGCATTACCGCTAGCTTGACAAGGTAACATTACCGGTCCAGTTCCTCCAGCTGCGGCCGCCATTTTTGTTGTCGCTGAGCTCGCAGTGCATCATGGGTAATTTCATTTTCCACTCAAAACGAAGTCCGCAACCAACCTCACTACATTTTGAGGGTTGATTTTAAGGGCAAAATCGCACTCCCACTTGCTCCCCTAGGTAATGGGACACCCTACCCCTACACATGAACGCACAAAATCTAGGGTTAGGGGAAATTTTAGGGTTAGGGGGAGAAATGGGACAGGGCCTAAGACTGCTGTGGTTGGTTTATTTAAACACTGGAAACTGGTCATGACACAAATACAAGTTTATTTTTTCAAAAGGTTGAAACCAAAATTCATCTGTGTTTGTTTGTTTGTTTGTGGCTGGTGTGAAGTTTCCATCCTGACAGGTGTTGATAAAGTGTTCTACTGACCCACAAACTCTACATTCACTTTATTTACCCTTAATGTTTATTTAACACAGACACACACATACTCATTTACATGTGTCATGAGGACCAAGTTTGTAATCAACTCCCACTGAGTGTAAACACATCAAATAAAATCAAATACATAAAAATGTAACAAATTTAAGTTGTTTTTGAACAATTTAAAAAATTATGAATAAATACAAAAACAATAGTAAAAAAAATTAAATGAATAAAAATATTGAAAACTAATGATACAAAGTAATTAATTAAAAAGTAAATTATTAAATAATACATTAAAATGTGTTTTTAAAAAAAACTAAACACATCTTTAAAACCACTGAAAAATGCATGTTTTATTTTACACCTGTTTCCCTCATGCTTTATGGGGACTTCCTGAAAAAAAATGTAATTAATGTATTTATAGGTCCACATTATTTCTATTTTACTAGTGGGGACCTGAATTTTACTCCCCATAGTGTGACTGTGTAAACATATCAATGTCCCAATTAAGATAAGAATGCACACGCTCATTTACATGCTTCATCAGGACTAAATTTGTAATCATCAATTGTAGGTAAAATAGGTATTGGGTAGTGAATGTAAACATTAATTTTTTAATAACTAAATATGAATATAAACAAATATATAAAAAATCATTACATTAAATAAAAAATAAAATGTAAATAAAAATTTAAATAAATAGAACAATAATAAAAATGAAATAAATGGAAAAAGTCCATATAGTTTTTTAAATATAGAAATTACAAATGTTGTTAAAAATGTACAAATATGAAAAAGAAAACAAATGAAGTCATAAATAAATAAATTATTTATTTAAAATAATAATAATAATAATAATAATAATAATAATAATAATAATAATAATAATAATAATAATAATAATAATAATGAGAAGAAGAAGAATGGCAATGATGAAATAAATTAATAAATTGGAGAAAAAATAAACATCTTGAAACTTTTGAAAAATATGTTTCTCTCATGCTTTATGGGGACTTCCATAAAAAACAAGTTAATGTGTTTTTAGTAAACGGCATTTGCATAAATTTACATATTTCACACATATTGCAACAATATTTTTGGATAATCCTCATGGGGACCTGAATTTTGGTCCCCATAGTGTCAGAGGTCCCCGTGTCATGACTCTGTAAACATATCAATGTCCCCATAAAGATACACACACACCCACACACACACAGATGTCATTACAGATAAAGGGGAAGTCATCAGGAAACCGCTTAAGCACTACTTCCTGTCTGTTGCCATGGTAACAGACCTCATTCTGCAGTTGCAAACATTAGCGTGTCTTTACTCGAGCTAATTTCTTACAGAAGGAGCCAAACAAAGGAACAGGTGTTTACAGGGTCTAGGCTCCACTTGACCTTTGACCTCAACATCTGAGCATCTGAATACTATTAAAGGTTTGAAGGTTTGTTGTTGGATTTTTTTTTTATGAACTGATGCTCAGCTAAACAAGCCTTACACTAACAAACAAATAAATAAATAAATATGACCAGGTGCATTTGTCTCATTTCTAGTTCAAATTTAAAAAAAATGTGTTTGCTGTATTCAAGATTATTTTCTTCTTCTTTCCATGTTTTTGTTTGTTTATTTTGGGAAATTCATTCAGTTTAGTTTTAAAATTTTAGTATCATTATTATTATTTTATAAAAAATGAAAAAAAAAATGCATTTACACTCACTACCCAAAAGTTGGTCCTCATGACACATGTAAACAAGTGTGTGTGTGTGTGTGTGTGTGTGTGTGTGTGTGTGTGTGTGTGTGTGTGTGTGTGTGTGTGTGTGTGTGTGTGTGTGTGTGTGTGTGTGTGTGTGTGTGTGTGTGTCTGACAGGTGCTATTCAAACCTGTTTCAGTTGTCATGGTAACACAGCTGACTCATTTACCTGTTTGGGTTACAATGATAATAAGAGAAACATTTATTATATGACTTAAGTTTCATTAAAAGCTCACACTGGTTCAAAGGCTGTAATCAACTGATGAGTCACAACCACCTGGAGACTGAACAAGGAATGGAACCATAGGTTAAAGGGGCTCTGGTCACATTATGCTAATGCTGGTCATGCTAATGCTGTTTGTGCTAATGCAGCTCATGCTAACGCTGCTTATGCTAACGCTGCTTATGCTAACGTTGCTCATGCTAACGTTGCTCATGCTAACGCTGCTCATGGTAACACCACTCATGCTAACACCACTCATGCTAATACTGCTCATGCTAATGCCGCTCATGCTAGCACCGTTTATGCTAACACCGCTTATGCTAACGCCGGTTATGCCAGCGCCATTTATGCTAGCGCCGTTTATGCTAACGGCGCTCATGCTAACACCTCTCATGCTAATGCCGCCTCTGCTTTGGGGGCGGAATTCTGTATAAGCCTTTCTGGCTTCATTCCTCTCCCTGCACAAAAGGTCCTTTCTGTTGGTTCTGTTTGTGCTAAATAAATAAACTAAACTAAACTAAACTAATGCCGCTCATGCTAACACAGCTCATACTAATGTCGTTCAAGCTAATGCTATTTATGCTAAAACCGTTGATCCTAATGCCGCTCATTCTAACGCTGTTCATGCTAATGCTGCTCATGCTAACACCACTTATGCTAGCACTGTTTATGCTAATGTTACTCATGCTAACATTGCTCATGCTAATGCCGCTCATGCTAATACCGCTCATGCTAATGCCACTTATGCTAATGTCATTCATGCTAATGCCATTTATGCAAACAACTTTGATGCTAATGCCGCTCATTCTAACGCTGTTCATGCTAATACTGCTCATGCTAACACCACTCATGCTAACGCCACTTATGCCAGCACCATTTATGCTACCACTGTTTATGCTAATGTTACTCATTGCTCATGCTAATGCCACTCATGCTAATGCTGCTCATGCTAATGCCACTCATGCTAATGTCATTCATGCTAATGCCATTTATGCTAACACCTTTGATGCTAATGTCACTCATTCTAACGCTGTTCATGCTAATGCTGCTCATGCTAACACTGCTCATACTAATGCTGATCATGCTAACACCACTTATGCTAACACAGTTTATCCTAACACCACTCATGCTAACGCCACCTATGCCAGCACCATTTATGCTAGCACTGTTTATGCTAATGTCACTCATTGCTCATGCTAATGCCACTCATGCTAATGCTGCTCATGCTAATGCCACTCATGCTAATGTCATTCATGCTAATGCCATTTATGCTAACACCTTTGATGCTAATGTCGCTCATTCTAACGCTGTTCATGCTAATGCTGCTCATGCTAACACTGCTCATACTAATGCTGATCATGCTAACACCATTTGTGCTAACACAGTTTATCCTAACACCACTCATGCTAACACCACTTATGCCAGCACCATTTATGATAGCGCTGTTTATGCTAATGCCACTCATGCTAATACCACTCATGCTAATGCCGCTCATGCTAACGCCACTCATACTAATGTTGTTCATGCTAATGCCATTTATGCTAACACCTTTGATGCTAATGTCGCTCATTCTAATGCTGTTCATGCTAATGCTGCTCATGCTAACACTGCTCATACTAATGCTGATCATGCTAACACCATTTGTGCGAACACAGTTTATCCTAACACCACTCATGCTAACACCACTTATGCCAGCACCATTTATGATAGCGCTGTTTATGCTAATGCCACTCATGCTAATACCACTCATGCTAATGCCGCTCATGCTAACGCCGCTCATACTAATGTTGTTCATGCTAATGCCATTTATGCTAACACTGTTGATGTTAATGCCACTCATTCTAACACTGTTCATGGTAATGCTGCTCATGCTAATGCTGCTCATGCTAACACTGCTCATGCTAATGCTGCTATTACAATGTATGCTAACACTCCTCATACTAATGCAGTTTATGCTAACGCTGTTCATGCTAACACTACTTATGCTGATGCTGTTTATGCTAATGCTGCTTATGCTAATGCTGTTCACACTAACACTGCTCATGGTAATGCTGTTCATGCTAATGCCACTCATGCTAATACCGCTCATGCTAATGCCACTCATGCTAACGCCTCTCATACTAATGTCGTTCATGCTAATGCCATTTATGCTAACACTGTTGTAGTTAATGCCACTCATTCTAACACTGTTCATGGTAATGCTGCTCATGCTAATGCTGCCCATGCTAACACTGCTCATGCTAATGCTGCTAACACAATTTATGCTAACACTCCTCATACTAATGCAGTTTATGCTAACGCTGTTCATGCTAAAACTACTTACTTACTAAGTAGTTTTTACTTACTTACTGCTTACTAAAAACATCTGACTGGGTCCATGACAGCTCACACTGCACCTGTGGAGGCAGTAGACGAGTGTGAGTAACAGGTCAGTTCTGATCTAATAAGAGTTTAATTAAACATCAAACACTTTTACCAAAATGTTCTGCTTGAACCTTGAATGAAATACACCATAAAATGAATTGCACTGATTTAACACATGACACCATATGAACAAGCGTACATTTAAATCCTAATTCAAAATCAGATGAAATCTTCACAACATATTTAGTCACAGATCAATCTGTTTAAAGATTGGGTTGAATTATGGTCCATGATGGACGTCCATTTGACCATCCTCAAACATGACGCTTTATCAACTTTAGAATGTTCATTATGTCTTACTGTTCAATTAAGTTAGTATTTTCTTTTATCTCAGACATATGTGTAGGTATTTCTCACCTGACATGTTTCGTGTTGTTACTTCCGCCTGAATGTTGAGGAGGGCATTTATCAACGTCTTTTTTTGCTCTAAATCGGCCATGATGAACTGACACAATTTAACCTAAATTTTGACGCTTTTTCAACGTCTGTTTACATCCGGTGCTGTGGGGGAAATAAATAAATAAAGGACATGTACATGAAACATTAGAAAAAACATGTGTTTATTTGCACATTTGAGAGTGTGAAGAAACAAAACTTATTTAATTCCATACCTTTATTTACTAAACATTTGTCATCTTCACAAACACATTCATATAAACTTATTTTTTCTACATTTATTTTTATTAATATATACAAAGATCCTTGAAAGTAAAAAAAAAAGTTGATCAATGAGTGACTACAGGACAATGAGCTAATTATCTTTTTACTGTTTAGCATTGGAATAAGACTGTTTTTGTTTTGTTTTTTTAAAAAAATACCCAACTAACCCATCTGCAACACCACTGATAGTAGAAGTATTCCCTTCAAACTTAATGTCAGTTCACACAACTGCTAGCTTACAGACTGACTATTATAGCTAATACATGCTAACAGTTGGATTAGCTAAAGCTACCTTCCACATAGGGTGACCATTTCTCTGGATTTCATCCGGACAGTCCGGTTTTAGAGCCATCTGTCCGGCCGTCTGTCAAGTGTCCGGCTTTTTCACATTTTGTCCTTTCATACAATCGTCCGCCACCGTTGCATTAATCGTCATGAATTCCCACCTGCTAGAAACATATTTTTAGTCAAGTACCCCTTGACATGGGCAAAACATTTTTCGAAGAAAAAAGAGGTACAGTGCTGTAAAATCAGTGTCTGATTTTTAAATAAAAATATTTTCACTTTTTATCAGATAATTTTGACTCCACTTAATGCGCCTTATAGTCCAGTGTGCCTTATAGTGCGGAAAATATGGTACTTCAAAGCTTCATGTACCCCCTGCAGTACCTCCATGCACCCCAGGGGTATGTGTACTGCATTTGAGGTACACAAAAGCCCACTCCCCCCCCCCCCCTGGGGGGAGTGGTGGCTCTCCTGACAGTGTCTGCACGGGAGCCATGGACGACAGGATCTGCAGTATCTCGCCTGTGCCGACCTGTGACCCTGGACCACCGCCCCTGCCTGTCTGGACCAGCCCCCCTTCCTGCATTTATACATGGACGTTCATCTATAGTCTGTCCGTCCATGGGAGTGGATCTGTCCTTCAATGTGGTTCTACCCAACATTTCTTCTTTTTCCCACTGGGTTTGGAAGTTTTTTCTTGCAGAGAAGGAGGGTCTAAGGACAGGGGGAGGGTCTAAGGACAGGGGATGCCTGGGACTTTTCATGTATCTCTGTAGTTGATTGTGTTTTTGTAAAGCCCTCTGAGACGACTTTGTTGTGATTTAGGGCTTTATAAATAAAATTGAATTGAATTGAATTTGAGAACCACTGGCCTATATGACAACTACAGTATAAACACTTGTACAGTTCACAACAGTTCACAGGTTACAGATAAATAACTTTATCAAGGTACAGACGACTCACCTTGGCTCAACTGGACAATTGTTGAGTCCTCAGGGAAAAAATACAAAAATCTGGGGAGTGGCTTCCAGGTACAGCTGCCTTAGAGGTTTGGTTGGGGGTTCAAAACCCCATTTTGAGCAGGCTGGCGGCTGTGGTTCAGTTGGTAGAGTGGGTCGCCCAATGACCGAGAGGTTGGCGGTTCAAGTCCCAGCTCTGGCTGTCCACATGTCGAAGTGTCCTTGGGCAAGACACTGAACCCTGACTTAGGCCCCAGTAGGACTGACCTTTGACCTTAGAAACCTACTGGTGAATGGGTGAATGAGAGGCTAATGTAAAGCACTTTGAGCACCATGAATGTGGAAAAGAACTATATAAATGCAGAACATTTACCATTCAGCTGTTCAGAATCATTCTGCTGCAGATATTGGATTAAATGTGTTCACATTTATAATCAGATTAATCATGATGATGGATTAATCTGCATTAATGCATTCATTTTGATATGACCTTTTTTAAATCTTTCACTTTTGTTACACTCACTATATGAAACATCATTTAAAGCAGGTTTAAAAAAACGTATCATGTCATGACATCAGCGTTTGTGTTTTTTATTACAGGTGTTTTAAACAGTAAAACACTCTCTGTTTGTTTGTGGGGTTTTCATTCTACCTTCAAACAAACACATGTGGAGGGACGTGATGCACACTGAGCAATGACACATGCAGCATTCCACTGACACACACACACACACACACACACACACACACACAAAGGGGTTAAGCCGCTCCCCTTTCACAGCGGCTACATCACTGGATTACTGCTAAATTCTTTCTGGAGTTTTCACTTGTCAGAGCAAGCAGAGGTACAACGTCAGCAATAACAGGGAAGAGACAGACAGACAGGTGGATGGATGGATAGATGGACAGACAGACAAACAGAGGCAAAGTGTGATGAGTGAGGACACAAGGGAAGGAAGAGTGGGATTAGAAAACAGAGAATTAGAATTTAAAAAAAGAAAACAAGACAGGTGAGAGAGAGAGAGTGGGTGAGCGAGAGAGAGATAGAGAGACAGGGTGAGTGAGAGAGAGAGAGAGAGAGGCTTAGGGGTGTGTCATAGCAATTTAGTTCCTCAAGGAAGTAGCAGTCAATAGTATGTTAAGACAAGGCGGGAAGCAGTGACAGCAGCTCAAACAGGAGGCATTTTTACAACCTTCTGGTGTTTAGAACCTTCTGGTGTTTAGAACCTTCTGGTGTTTAGAACCTTCTGGTGTTTAGAACCTTCTGGTGTTTAGAACCTTCTGCTTCTTGTCATTGTGGAAAAATGAAAGGATCTGATTAAAATCCATCTAAAGCAGAAACAGACACATCTGACCCAGAGCAGGAGGGAGGTGGACTCAACACACACACACAGGTAAGAACATTCTGCTGCTGTGACCATGTGACTAAAGTCAACTCAACTAAACTAACCTAAACTAGACTAGACTAAAGTAAAGTAAATAAATAAAAACTACATCTGTCTGTTTTATGCTGTTCTTGGAAAAATGTAGAGGGGTTGTTTTTTTTTGTATTCAGCAGAGACAGGCAGATTGGAACAAGTTGTTATCTGCTCTCCACTACTTCCCCATGTTGAGTGCATGTATACACACACACACACACACACACACACACACACACACTCACAGTCATGCTAGAACAAGTACAGTGACATGAGCAGATGTAAAAGTCAGTGTTTGCTCACACTGAGAGTTGCTCAACTCAAATCTGATGCCACAGACGTGCCCGTTTATGCTGCAGACGTGCCCGTTTATGCTGCAGACGTGCCCGTTTATGCTGCAGACGTGCCCGTTTATGCTGTAGACGTGCCCGTTTATGCTGCAGACGTGCCCGTTTATGCTGCAGACGTGCCCGTTGTCTTCCTTTGCTTTGAATTGTCAGACAAAGATGGTGAAAGTTGGAGTTTGAACTTTGCACACACTCAGACATGGGGACATTTCAAACGCTTGAGCGTCCCTCCCTGCTTCAGGTTTTCACTTCCCTTCTGAGGCATTGCAGATGGTGGCAGAGGTTTGAGCAACAGCTACTTAAAAGAGTTGTGCAATAAGTCAAACTGCAGTGTGTGCTTCTTTTTCAGTTTCAAAATGTCTATAAAGGAAGGAATTAAAGGTAAACCATTTGATTCACTCATAAAGACACAGTGCTACTTCCATGGCACTTCACAAATGAGTTTTTCTCTATTTATACGTTTAATAAGTCATTTATCATTTATTTCACTTTATTTATTTTACAGCGACAGCACACATTATCAAACATTGCTGTAAATGTGTCAGTATTCAACCGTTGTCCCTGGGCCAGATGTAGATGCCAGCCTCCACAAAATTTAAAACTCACTAGGGTCACAGGGGTCACTTGGGTCTAATCCAGCCCCAGCAGGTGAAAGCGGGGTCAGAGGTCACCCTGTATGAGTCTCCAGTTCATCTGAGGACTGACCATATATAGACAAACAATCACTGTCACATTCACACCTATGGGTGATTTAGATTAACTAATTAACCAGTTAACTAGTTAACCTATCAGTGCATGTGTTTGGATGGTGGGAGGAGCCAGAGTACCTGGAGAAAACCCACGCAGACATAAAGAGAACATGTAAACTCCACACAGAAAGGCCTGGAGTGGGAATAGAACCAAGGACCTTTTGGCACCAGTGCACCACTGTGCCGCCCCAAAATTAAAATAATTTTTAAAGATCATTCCAACGTATCGGTATATATTTCGCCCCAGAAATCATTACTCTCTAAAATCATTACAATAACAATAATTCATATTTTTTAAAACAACATTAACATAACTTTTGTCACCAACCTGATCTTAAAAATAAGGTTATTGATTATTATTTTCCCATTTTTAATGTGTATTTTTGTTGATAAGGTATGGATTTTGGCCTGCCCCCCCCCCCCCCCCACAGTAAAAGTCCTCTTTAAAAGGGTCTTTGTAATTATTAATTATTGGAAAAATTATAGAATTTTCACATTTTTATGTTGGGACAAATTTAGTAGTTCAGCAATGTGTTCAACATGCATTCATGTAATCTTTATAGCATGTAAATAGTTTCTCAGTGTCCTCTGATTTCAAGTCAACCCTGTTACTGACATAAAAAAACCCTGTAAAATAACAATACAGGGAAAAAATGTTACAGATTTAGTACCCATTCATGTGTAAACTGTTACACATAATTACTTAGAAGTATATGAAACATTAATCATTTTGTCCATAACAGGGTTGACAAATTAATCATATAATGAAGTAGAAAATGACATAACATGAATAAAATAGATAGTCTAGATGGACACATGTCATTTCTTGTTTCTTTAAGATGTATTGTTTTTGTTGGTATTTTTTAAAAATGCAAATAAAATGACTTTACATTTTAAATTTCCAAAGCTGAAAACTTACCAATTCTGTGGAATCACCCTTAAATAAAATGAAAAACATTTAAAAACGTAAGGTTAGGTAAGGTCATGACGTCACTGTAGTCCACATACATAGTACACACCTTTAAAAACATCAGTACATAAGCAGGTGGAACAGAACCGACAATACGAAAAAACTAAAAGTACAACATGAGGAAAGAAGAAAAACATTTAAGACAACATGCATAGGGACGGCAGTAGGGACACCTGTAGGGACACTTGTAGGGACGGCTGTAGGGACGGCTGTAGGGACGCCTGTAGGGACGCCTGTAGGGACGCCTGTAGGGACGCCTGTAGGGACGCCTGTAGGGACGCCTGTAAGGACACCTGTAGGGACGCCTGTAGGGACGGCTGTAAGGACACCTGTAGGGATGCCTGTAGGGACGCCTGTAAGGACACCTGTAGGGCTCCAGACAGTCCCTCCAGGATTTGTCTGTCCTTTCATCAGATTGTTTTGTCCTAAATGTCTGATGTTTCATGAGCTTTTCCGTAATATTTCAAATATTTAGTGACTGGAAAAGTCATTCTAATATGGTCCTTAAAAACTACCTTTTACCCAGATGGAAAATAAAAAATATACATTAGTTGTAATTACAAAATACAACTAATGTATATTTTTTCCAAATGCACCTGTTGGATCAAAGGTTAAAGTTCATATGACCTCAAAACACTACATGAAGTTATAAAACATAATATAAATGTGTCAGCCAGTAAAAAAAACTAAACATTATTACTAGTACTGTGTACTGTGTAGTGTGAACTGTGTACTGTGTACTGTGTAGTAGAGGCAGAGGCAAAAATAGTTTGCCTAGTGTTCGCCTAGTGTTCGCCTAGTGTTTGCCTAGTGTTCGCCTAGGGCACCACATTGACACCTGTTGGTACTACTGCATAATTTTAGTCAAATGTCAACTGCTAGCGTGTGTTGTTTGTTCGTACTTTAAGGTAAACAGGAAGAGGCAGAAGGAGCAGATCAAGACGTCGTAAATGATTGGTCACATTTTGGGGGAAAGTTGCAGTGATTGGTTAAAATGACAACATTGCACTGAATTCATTCATTAACTTTATTAACATTCAGGTTAATATCATGGTTAGTTTCACTAGTTGAGCTACAGCAGTTTTTAAATGTCGGTTAAAAACATATTTATTTATTGTTCAGTGTTTTATGTTGTTGTTATGGTTTTATAACCTGTTTAATCTTTGGTTGATCTTGGTTTTACAATTGTTCTGTGTTTTTTTAATTGTTTTTATCTCATTTTTTAAAGCACCCTGCGCACCCTTTTAGTGGTGTTGTAAGGTTCTATATAAATACAATGTGATTGATTGAAACACAGAATGCCTAATCCTACCTCTTGCTCAAAACTGTTTGTAAAAAATAGTCTTGCTGGAAAGTTCATAAATGATCTGAGTCTATTATCATTTATTGTCTTCAGTTGTAAAATAAGACAAACCAAAAAAATTATTGGTTGGCCTGACTATATCTGACATGAATTATAATATTTTTTCTGTACTTCTTCTCATTATTACCTCCACTGAGGAGGTCTGTCTGTCTGTCTGTCTGTCTGTCTGTCTGTCTGGCTGGCTGGCTGGCTTTCGGCAGGATTACACAAAAAGTTCTGAATGGATTTTGATGAAACTTTCAGGAATGATAGATAATGGGTCAAGGAAGATTTTGAACAATAAAGGTTAAAGGTCAAGGTCAACATCTAAACATCATCTTAAAGGTCAGACATCAGATGGGTCAGCACCTATGGCTCTAACCTTTGACCCCTAAACTTCAGACATCAGATGGGTCAGCACCTATGGCTCTAACCTTTGACCCCTAACTTTCAGACATCAGATGGGTCAGCACCTATGGCTCTAACCTTTGACCCCTAACCTTCAGACATCAGATGGGTAACACCTATGGCTCTCACCTTTGACCCCTAACCTTCAGACATCAGATGGGTCAGCACCTATAGCTCTAACCTTTGACCCCTAACCTTCAGACATCAGATGGGTCAACACCTATGGCTCTAACCTTTGACCCCTAACCTTCAGACATCAGATGGGTCAACACCTATGGCTCTAACCTTTGACCCCTAACCTTCAGACATCAGATGGGTCAACACCTATGGCTCTAACCTTTGACCCCTAACCTTCAGACATCAGATGGGTCAACACCTATTGCCCCATCATGTCACATATTGACGTCATATCAAGCTTTGGTGGAGGTCTGCTGCCTTGTTCCTTTTCATATTAAGTTTCTATCATTATTCACAGTTACTAAATCCATCCTTATTTGCTTTTGATGTGTTTGTTGGTCAAACCATCAAAAATCTATTATTGGTCACTCATCGTTGATCCTCCAGACGCCACCTGTGGTTTAAATATTTCAGTTGCTGAATAATCATAGGCTTAATGGTTCATGGTGATCAGTGGCATTTAATGACCCAGTCAAAGTACATTTCCATCACAGTCTATGTTTGACACAAACAGTGTTACACAGATTCATTTTGCTACATGTCACCTTTGACCTCCAGAGATCTGAAAAACTATTGGTCATAGGTGATAACACCAATCATGATGATTGTATAAATCTTCATTCTGCATCGTTTAGTACCAATCTGAAAGTTCTGTGACCCTCTGTTCTTGACTTATAACTGATAATGTGATTTTGACCTTTTAGTTAATGGTGACCTTTGACCTTTACTCAAATGGATCATTGCATCTGATGTGCATTAGCTATATGTATATGTCCATGTAATGTCATGGTGATATCTACAGTATTCATTGAGTTATAGCATGATATGTCTCTGCACACACACACACTTAGCTTTAGCTTAGCTTAGCTTATGGTTGTCCAACGTATCCGATGATGACGTCCACTTGTGTCCTTATCGGTGGGTTCTTTCGTGGCTATAGAGTCCTATCCTGGACCCGCAGGTTCTGTTACAGGTAGGACAAATATAGGTTGTTGTGGTGGTGGTGGTGGCACTGGCAGTCATGGGTGTGTTTCTCCTCCTGAGTCTCTGCTGTTGTCTTCTGGCAGTTCTGTCCTCCTCCAGGCTATGGGTTCCTTCATGGCAGTGCTGGCGCCAGGAGTCACGGTCAGCAGCAGCAGCTTCAAGGTTCTCAGGCCTGATCTTGCACTTCTTTAGTGAAGTTTTCAGCTGATCCTTGTAGCGCTTTTTTGGCCCTCCTGCCAAGCGCCGGCCGTGATGTAATTGGCCATAAAGCACTCTGCGTGGAAGTCGGTCTTGAGGCATTCGGATCACATGTCCAAGCCAGCGCAGTTGGTGCTGGGTGATTGTAGCCTCAATGCTGCGGCAGTTTGTCTTTGCCAGTATATCAGCATGTGGCACACGGTCACACCAGGTGAGGCCCAGAATGCGCTGCAGGCATCCGATGTGGAAGCGTTCCAGGGTTTTGAGATGGCGACTGTATGTGGTCCATGCTTCACAGCTGTAGAGGAGGGTGGTGATGCAGACTGCATTGTAGACAGATACCTTGGTGTGCAGATGGAGGTTTTTGTTTTGGAAGACCCGGCGGCGCAGCCTCCCGAAGGCAGCTGATGCCTGCTTGACCCGGTTCTGTATTTCACAGTCGATGCTGCAGTCCTCGGAAAGGATACTGCCCAGATATTTGAAAGTTGGTGTTATTGCTAGCGGCTTGTTGTCGATGGTGAAGACAGGCAGGGTGTGTGGGGTATTGGAGCTCCATTGGCAGACTACTTCTGTCTTGGTGGTGTTGACAGAGAGACCCATCCTGTTGTAAGACCTGACAGCCACATCAAGGATGATCTGCAGGTCGTGTGGAGAGTGTGCCACAAGGGCACAGTCATCTGCGTACTGCAGCTCGAGGACCCTCTCCGTAGACAGTTTGGTGGTTGCTTGTAGTCTCCTGATATTAAAAAGGTTACCATCCAATCTGAAGTCCACTGCGACCCCACTACTATCCTCAAGTTCCTTTTGGAGAAGCTGGGTGACACAAAGGAGGAAGATGTTGAAGAGCACGGGTGCTAGCACTAACCCTTGTCTTACCCCTGTGCGCACAGGGAAAGACTCAGACTCTTGCCCTCCAATGGACCATCATCCCATCATGGAACTGACGTAGTATGTTGACAAATTTGGCTGGGCAGCCAAACTTGACAAGCACACTCCACAGGAGTTCCCTGTTCACGGTATCGAAAGCCTTGGAGAGGTCGATGAAGGCCACAAAGAGGTCCTTGTGTTGTTCCCGGCACTTCTCCTGGAGTTGTCTTGTCGTGAAGATCATGTCGACCGTACTCACACACATACACGCACACACACACACACAAACACACAGACACACTCACACACACACACTCACACACTCACACACACACACACACACGCACACACACACACTCGCACACACACACACTCGCACACACACACACACTCACACGCACTCACACGCACTCACACACACGCACACACACGCACTCACACACACGCACACACACACACTCGCACACACACACACACTCACACGCACTCACACACACACACACACACACACACAGACATACAGACACACACAGACACACACACACACACAGACACACAGACATACAGACACACACACACACACAGACATACAGACACACACACACACACACACACAGACATACACACACACACACACACACACACACACACACACACACAGTGATTACAATAATCTCAGCCAACCAATGTTAGGAAAGATCAATCAACCACTGAGCTACAGCTGTTTTTAAATCTCAGTTAAAATCCTATTTATTTTGTTCAGTGTTTGACATGTAGTCGTTTGTTTTATGTTGTTATGGTTTTATAACTTGTTTTATCTTTGTTTTATCTTGGTTTTATAATTGCTACGTGTTTTTTTATTGTTCTTATCTCATTTTGGAAAGCATCTTGTGCACCTTTTTTATTGTTGTAAATTGCTATATAAATAAAATGTGATTGATTGAAACCAAGCCTGGTGGTCCAGAGGGTCTATAATGGACTTTAGTTTTTATTTATCTTCTCTGGGTTTACACTCAGGTATTTAATTGCCTATTATGGAATTGCCTGAGTTCTATTTACACATGTACTCATACAGTCTGTTAGCCCCTCCCCTGGGTGGAGCTTCTTAATTACTGTCAGTTAAACAGTTGTATGAATGAATGGGTGGTATCCAAGGTATCATACTTTATGAGGTATTTTTTGGTCCACAGTACAGATTTTTTCCCATACCGTTCTACCGTCCATCCTGTAGATGGCAGTAATGCAAAGTTTCAAACGTCCACTGGCTGCCTCGAAGAAGCAGCTGATTACATGTATTGATTGAATTGACTTGAATGAATAAGTCCACTTTTTCTTCTATTTATTGGAATAATCTGGATCAGAATCTAAAAAAGTCATCTGTTTTCAAAAGGATGTATAAAAAAAGTATAATAACAAAATATAGAATATTATCTGAGTAGCTGAATATATTGTTATAAGGTAGAAGAAAAGGGGAATGAATCTTATATTGCAATAAAACTATCATGGTTAGGATATATCTATATATCAATGGATCCTATCTAGTAATTATTGTTTATGTAACTGTTTTTGTGGTGAAAGTGAATGTACTTTCACCACAAACTAATGCTTTACCAATACTAGTACTTTAGTTGATCATATCATATTATATGAAGTGAATTGTAATTAATGTTTATATAAATGGTTATGGATGTTTTTGTGGTAATGATAAAAAAGGACAAAGTATATTGTGTGTTAGCGCAGTATATTTGAATTTTAGTTTGTAAAAACGGGGTGGGAGTTTGAATCCACAACTAGCATGTGTTTATGACAAGCTAAGGCTAAGTTCGATATGGGTTTAGCTTTGAAAGCGTGACAAAAAGATATTATGTAAAAATGGAAATGTTTAAGTGAAAAATCTGCGTCAGCATGAGGATGAAACCCTGCTGAAAATGATGCAATTCACATGTTACACCGCTATGAGCGCTGTAACAGAGTCCTGCACGGTTCTGATTTTGACAAACCGCAACCGCCCGTACCCGTCATGTTCAAACCCGTATCCGACTCGTTTTCCGACGAAAAAAAATTAAAAATCCGCACCCGAACCAACCCGCTATAAATGAACCCGATATCCGACCCGAACCCGGAAGAAAATGTCAGCTTAAATACAAAATGTCAAACTCAAATACAAAATGTATTGCCACGAATATACTGAACAGTGACATGGCCAAGGCAGAGCCAAATAAAAATGTTGTTAAACAGGAGCAGACAAATAATAAATTCAAAAACTATTTTCATCTGTGAGCTCACGCGCACACACACACACGCACGCACACACACACACACACACACACACGCTTGAAAAACCCATCAAGAAATAAGCCGCAGGAGGCAGCTATACAAGTCTAAACTAAAGAACAGTTTTTAGCCTATGAACCGCAAATTAGACCCGCGATCACCCACGTCTGACCCGAACCGAACCCGTATCCGACACAGCACACCATTTTTCACCCGTTTCGTGAAAATCTGCGGTTCACCCACGGGTCACCCGCGGGTACCCGAACCCGTGCAGGACTCTGCGCTGTAAGCTAGTCCCACTGGATACAAGAGGACAATAGCAGAGGTAGTGCACATGTGCCCCTTTTTCTACCAACGTGGGGGTCAACGCACACCTTTACTCACTCTGGGACCCGTTTTCCAAAGATATGGTTTTGGGGTACCCATGACATCGGTCCTATTTAGACAGAAGAACAATCTGTTAAGAACGTGCGTCGGTTTCACACAAATTCGTTTCCTTGCAGATGGGGCCTAAATCTGTGGTGCTACACGTGTGGACCTGTGTCCACAGGATGTGTTTGTAGCACAGAGCGTGTGTTGTTGTTAAGTTACAAAGACGTCACACACTTCAGTGTTGGATCCATTATATGTGTAAACATTAACACCTTCCTTGTTACTTTCATACAAGACTACATTTATACAATGGACCAGACTCATGCCTTCACTTTTAAATACTAGTCATGGTACCAGTCGTAGTACCCTTTAAGTGACAGGTCATAAATAACAGGTCAGCTGGTCCAAATACGCCACCCTTCTTTTTGGTGGTTGTTGACTGTGGTTGTCCCACCTCCTCCCTACTTTTGATTGGTCAGTAAGATAACTGTGACATTGACGAGTGCAGCGCTGTTCTAAAAGTTGAACTATTTCCAACTCACAGCGCAGTGTCTAAAGCATGAAGCCTAAATGTGAGTGAAACATAGAAACAAAACACATTCACACATTCTCTGCAGCTCAGGTTTAAAACACATATTAGGGTGAGGGTGAGGGTAAGGGATTAGAGTTTAGGGTAAGGGCTCTGAGCATCACATGTTAGAAACCCACTACGTCTCCATTAGACACTGAAGGACACCTTGTGTGTCAGAAACCGATGCTTGGTCAGCACATCAGATTTTGACGCTCTGGGAGTGACAACGTGATCTTTAAACACCAGAGAGAGGGATTCCTGCCGGACGGGGTTTCCCCAATGTGTCCGGTGGCTGTGTTCTTCTGCATCAGAAAATAGTTCCCTAAATGATTTGATGAAATTCAGCCCAGATCATTGGGTTCCACCTTAATTTTGTGAATGTTCTGTCCACAGAAAGTAACTGAAAAAAAAAGTGAGTAAATTAATTCACTTTGGCTGAAATGTTTCGGTTCGATTTATTGACAATTTATTCCATTCTACCTTGAAATTCCCAGAAGGCATCGCTTCATTTAAATTTTTGCAAACAATTAAATATAAAATACAAGTAAATTTGTTTTAATTTCAAACCATACACATGTTTATTGTCCTACAGGTGTACAATATAAAGTAGGTTGATGTAAAACTGGGAACAACTATGATATATGGACGAGTATGTGGTATAAATAACTCACATTTATATAATTATTTTACATTCAAGATTTGAGATGAAAAAAAATTCATTAGATAACATCCAAGTTCCTTGTGATTGGGCCACAACATCATAATGATAGAGCTGATGGGGGATGTGACCGGGGGCCTCTTAGTGTAATATACAACATGCTGTGGACAGTCCTGAGACCCCTGTGCGTCCCCTCTACAATCTGCCCAAAGGTGGACAGTCCGTCCCTTACAGTAGCCTATGTTAGCCTAGCACTATCAAATACACATGAGGGGGCGGACTCATGAACCTCAGTCTACCTGTTGCCCCCCCCCCCCCCCTGCCCAAGCTTTCACTGAGCTGGCCAATCAGAGAACCAGAAGCCAAAACAAAGCATTTCAGGCAGAGACAGAAATGGGTTCTGGACTTTTGTGAACGTCAGTATAAGATAATTATGAAGTCTTTAGAGCAGGAAACCATGCAAAGCTACTCTAGCCTAGCCACGCTATCACTATTCATTCCATGTATAGATCTAGTGATGCTTCATAGTCGCCACTAGAGTAACAGTTTCTCCATCTGGTCGTTCAGTGATGACCTCTGACCTCTTTTTCCATATCATGCCTTTGCAAGGGGTCGCTGCTTTTAATGCATTATTCTGCTTTAATATTGTACCGATGGTAGCTGGGTTTCTGCCATTTTCCTTCCTATCACTCAACCGTGTGACACTTTCGTATTTTTCAACATCTCCTGTTTCACTTCTATTGTTAACGCAGTCACTTCTTCTTTTCATTCGCACCAGGCGTCACTTTCTTTGGGCTCATGATGAATATGAATACATACTGTAATAAAGTTCAAATGGGAAAAACTCACAGTAAGTCTGTGATGAATGAGGGTCAAAGGTCACCAAAAGCATCATGGTAGCTCCCTCATAGCCAATGGAATGCTAAGTACAGTACGTACAGTACTGTATTTATATACATTACAAACGTTACGTACAGTAATGTACATATTTTAGTCTCAGGGGTTTCATTTCATAAATTGAATTTGCCTTCATATTCAGAGATGAAAAATTGACGTAAATTGACTGCTGGTTCCAGTTCCCTTTAAGTCAAAAATGCAGGTCCACATGACAGCAGGTCGGTACATGCAGAGTAAGAGCAGGAGTCATGTTAGGAATGTTAAATATTCAGCGCTTCTGTCCAATGAGTGTGAATGAACCTAAAGTTCTGAAAGAAAAACGCAGACTTTTATAGAGTTACAGTACGAATGCTGAGGTTCATTATATGACATGATGTTCACAACAGGGTGAAAGTAAAGTTTTAAAACACTACTAGAATGAGTAAATAGCCTAATACGTAGTAGTACTGCTAGTATGGTAGTAGTAGTAGTAGTAGTATGTTAATTTTTTTTAATATTCAAATTAAAACATTAAAAAGTACATTGAAAGATTTTTCATTATTTTAGTTTTTTATTTAAAAAATAAAATATAAAAAATAACAAAAATCAAATGGAAAAAAAAGCACATTCCAATCTTTCCAATATAATTTTTACTTTAGTTTATTAAAAAAATATGAATATATATATATATATATATATATATATATATATATATATATATACACACACACTACCGTTCAAAAGTTTGGGGTCACATTGAAATGTCCTTATTTTTTAAGGAAAAACACTGTACTTTTCAATGAAGATAACTTTAAACTAGTCTTAACTTTAAACAAATACACTCTATACATTGCTAATGTGGTAAATGACTATTCTAGCTGCAAATGTCTGGTTTTTGGTGCAATATCTACATAGGTGTATAGAGGCCTATTTCCAGCCACTATCACTCCAGTGTTCTAATGGTGAAATGTGTTTGCTCATTGGCTCAGAAGGCTAATTGATGATTAGAAAACCCTTGTGCAATCATGTTCACACATCTGAAAACAGTTTAGCTCGTTACTGAAGCTACAAAACTGATCTTCCTTTGAGCAGAATGAGTTTCTGGAGCATTACATTTGTGGGGTCAATTAAACGCTCAAAATGGTCAGAAAAAGAGAACTTTCATTTGAAACTCCACAGTCTATTCTTGCTCTTTGAAATGAAGGCTATTCTATGCGATAAATTAATAAGAAATTGAAGATTTCCTACAACGGTGTGTACTACTCCCTTCAGAGGACAGCACAAACAGGCTGTAACCAGAGTAGAAAAAGAAGTGGGAGGCCGTGTTGCACAACTGTGCAAGAAGATAAGTTCATTAGAGTCTCTAGTTTGAGAAACAGATGCCTCACAGGTCCCCAACTGGCATCTTCATTAAATAGTACCCGCAAAACACCAGTGTCAACATCTACAGTGAAGAGGCGGCTGCGGGATTCTGGGCTTCAGGGCCGAGGGGCAAAGAAAAAGCCATATCTGAGACTGGCCAATAAAAGAAAAAAGATTAAGATGGGCAAAAGAACACAGACATTGGACAGAGGAAGACTGGAAAAAAGTGTTGTGGACGGACGAATGTAAGTTTGAGGTGTTTGGATCACAAAGAAGAATGTTTGTGAGACGCAGAACAAATGAAAAGATGCTGGAAGAATGTCTGACGCCATCTGTTAAGCATGGTGGAGGTCATGTGATGGTCTGGGCTTGCTTTGGTGCTGGTAAGGTGGCAGATTTGTACAGGGTAAAAGGGATTCTGAATAAGGAAGGCTATCACTCCATTTTGCAACGCCATGCCATACCCAGTGGACAACGCTTTATTGGAGCCAATTTCATCCTACAACAGGACAATGACCCTAAACACACCTCCAAATTGTACAAGAACTATTTAAAGCAGAAGCAGGAAGCTGGTATTCTATGGGTGATGGAGTGGCCAGCGCAGTCACCAGATCTGAACCCCATTGAGCTGTTGTGGGAGGAGCTTGACTGTATGGTACGCAAGAACTGCCCATCCAACCCATCCAACTTGTGGGAGCTGCTTCTGGAAGCGTGGGGTGCAATTTCTCCAGATTACCTCAACAAATTAACAGCTAGAATGCAATTTGCAATGCTGTAATTACTGCAAATGGAGGATTCTTTGACGAAAGCAAAAAATAATACAAATTATTATTTCTAACCTTGTCAATGTATTGACTCTATTTTCTATTCATTTCACAACGTATGGTGGTGAATAAGTGTGACTTTGAATGGAAAACACTAAATTGTTTGGGTGACCCCAAACTTTTGAACGGTAGTGTATATATATATATATATATATATATAGCGACTGGATAGCTTAGTGGTCTACACCACTGACTTTGGTCACGGAAGGTTGCCGGTTCGAATCCCAGGTGTGCCCTTAGGTGTGCCCCTTTACGCTATACATGCCTATACCTCACGATGAGCGATACAATAAATAGAGTCATACCGGCTCGGACGGCGCCCGGGACAACAAGGTCCGCGTTAGGGGTTGAGGAACCAGGACACCCTGATGTTAAATTGGCTACTGGAACAAGACATTCATGGAGCAGGGCAGAGAACATGGTACTGATGGAGTGTTACTATGGGAGTAACCCCAGTGAGAGAGGGTACATGCAGAGGATGTGGGAGAAATGGTTACTTCGAAACCCCACATCCTCACTGACTAAGAAACAGAGGTTGTACAGCGTTGTACCTCATCCACGGTACAAAGATGCTACGGCAAGGGGGAGCCAGGACGACAGGTCAGCTTGGGGGTGGTTTCACCACCACCCCCAAATATCGAGATTGGGTACCAAGCCCCAGAAAGACTAAACACAAGGGCAGCTGACCTGAGAAAGAGAATAATGAAATCCTGGGGGAACACAACTACCTGCTTGCCAAGGCTAAAGAACAAAGTACCAGACCAGTCTCTACTGGAGGACCTGAACACTGCACTGCAAACTGTCCCTATCAGCTGATGTATGCATCCTTGAGATGCTTTAACAGAACTAAGCAGAGGTGTGAATCTGAGGACAGAACTGCCCAAGAAATACAACAAACTGTCCACAGCTGAGGCACTGGAGACTGCTAAGCAAAGGCTCACAGCACTAGCTACCCGCCTAAAGAGATACACAAGAGAGGTAGAGGCCAGGAGAATAAACCAGGTGTTCTCCACCAACCCAGCTAAGGTCTACTCTCAATGGAGGGTTCCACCCCAAGTCCAGTGTCCTGAGGCTGTACACTAAGCGAAAGGAAGGGGGCCGAGGACTAGTAAGTGTCAGAACTACTGTCCAGGAGGAAACGGCGAACCTCCAGGAATACATCAAGAAAATGGCCCCCAATGACCAACTGCTAAGTGAATGCCTCAGGCAACAAAAGCCCAGTAAGGTCGAGGAACAAGAGGGGCTATCATGGAGGGACAAACCCTTGCATGGCGTGTACCATCGACAAATTGAGGAAGTGGCTGATATGGAAAAGACATACCAGTGGCTGGAAAAGGCTGGACTAAAGGACAGCACAGAGGCGCTACTCATGGCTGCACAAGAACAAGCCCTGAACACCAGAGCAATAGAGGCCGGGGTCTACCACATCAGACAGGACCCCAGGTGTAGGCTGTGTAGAGAAGCCCCTGAAACAGTCCAGCACATCACAGCAGGGTGTAAGATGCTGGCAGGTAAGACATACATGGAGAGGCATAACCAGGTAGCGGGCATACTGTACAGGAACATCTGTAAAGAGTATGGACTGGAGGTCCCAGGGTCAAGATGGGAGAACCCCCCAAAGGTGACAGAGAACAAACAGGCCAAGATCCTGTGGGACTTCCAGATCCAGACTGACAAGATGGTGATGGCCAATCAGCCTGACATAGTGGTGGTGGATAAACATGAGAAGACAGTGGTGGTGATAGATGTAGCAGTCCCCAGTGATAGCAACATGAGAAAGAAAGAACATGAGAAGAGAAGAGAAATACCAAGGAGTTAGAGAAAATGTGGAGTGTGAAGGCAACGGTGGTACCAGTAGTGATCGGAGCATTAGGGGCAGTGACTCCCAAGCTGGGAGAATGGCTCCAGCAGATACCAGGAACAACATCAGAGATCTCTGTACAAAAGAGCGCATTGCTAGGAACAGCTAAGATCCTGCGCAGAACCCTCAGGCTCCCAGACCTCTGGTAGAGGACCCGAGCCTGAAGGAGACACCGCCCACGTATATATATATATATATATATATATATATATATATATATATATATATATATATATATATATGTGTATGTATATACACGTCTCTGGGCGTAAACACAGTCAGACATAGACCAGACGTAGCTGCTGCAGGTAAGACAGTTGTGGTGCGCTAACAAAACTAAAGAGTGACAGACACACATGCAATGTGTGTCTGTCACTCTCTTTCACTTCAACTTAGATGGAAAAAAAAATGGCACTTCCATCTGAAGAGGTATCTGCTAGGTAACCTGAGTGAGCAGCAGCGCAGACAACACACTCCTTTTGTCCAACAGTGTGGTGTGTGTCCTGGTCGCTTCCTTAAACTTTTTGCACTTACTATAAAAAGTGAGGACATGTGACAGACATGTGGACAGTCCAGTTTTAGAGCCGTGGGTCCAAACCAAATGCAGACATATGTTCACCTACTGTGTATATATATATATATATATATATATATATATATACATATATATATGTATATACAGTATTGGGAAAGTTCACCTTGATTAGGAACTAGTTCAAAGTTCAGTTCTAGTTACTCAATATGAATTAGATCAGTTCATCATTCATTCTTCCAAATTATGAACTAGAAGTTCATGGATCCTAAAATGAACTTTTTTGTTCTTTTTTTGTGTTATTATTGTAAACGTATTATTAAACGTTTCTGACGTTATCTTGACCGTAGTCAGGAAATCAGGGGAAAATGCCGCCCCTCCAGGGCAGAAGTAAGTACCTTACCCCAGGGTTAACTTCCTTCTGCAGGTTCTTAGAACACAAGGAGTGGTTTCAGTGAGTTTCGATTTCAATGTTTATTTCCAAGAACGGGACAACACCTGCTCCGGTCGCCGGTCACACTCTGGCAGTCAAGTTTAACTCTTTTTCTCCACTCCCAAAAACTCTCTGTACCCCTCTCTCTCTCTCTCTCTCTCTCTCTCTCTCTCTCTCTCTCTGCCCCTCCCAAAACGCTTCTCATTGGCTATTCCACAACATTATGTTGCTAACATTTGTTCAGAATAATACAAAAATGACATCTATGATAATGTTGTGTTTTGATCCCATTTTATTCCTTATAGGACTCAATAATTACAACGTGATAAGAACGAACTGTGAACTACATAAGAGCACAGTTCAATAAATGCCAGAATAACCGCGTTCACAACTTCCCGTTCATTTGGCAAAAGTGAACGAGTCGTTCACGTTCGTCAAAAATATGATATAGTTCATGAACGCGTTCAATGAACGCGGCCAAAATGAGTTTCCTTCGCTGGGTGGGTGGGGCTCAGCCTTAGAGATAGGGTGAGAAGCTCAGACATCTGGGAGGGACTCGAAATAGAGCCGCTGCTCCTCCATGTCCAGAGGAGCCAGTTGAGGTGGCTTGGGCACCTTGTGAGGATGCCTCCCTGGGGAGATGTTCCGGGCATGTCCATCCGGGAGGAGACCTCAGGGTCGACCCAGGACACGCTGGAGTGATTATATCTCTTGGCTGGGCTGGGAACGCCTCGGGATTCCCCTGGAGGAGCTGGCTGAGGTAGCTGGGGTGAGGGAAGTCTGGGCTACTTTGGTGAGGCTGCTGCCCCCCCAACCC
>CM035798.1:7422447-7507447 GCA_020466265.1 Siphamia tubifer | reverse complement strand
GCTCATGTCAGCATCATCCTCCAGAGCATCAGTTAGGATGTGGGGTGGGCGGGGTTGGGGTTGGGGCGGCGGGTGGGTCGTCGTGCCCCGGGCCGCCTGGGTCGGTCTTGGTGCGCTGGGGGGGGTCTGTAGCTGCTCCCTCTTGTTCTCCGGGTTTGTGTCGTTCACAGTGGCCCCGGTGGCTCTCTGGGAGTGGCGTCCTGTGCCTCCTGCGGCCCGAGGTGGGGGTTGCTCTGTTGAATTGGCCCTGCCTTGTCGTGATTGCTGTTTTGGGCTTCGGGGTCTTTCACACTTGCATGTTTGATCGGGTCTCACCAGCTACTACTGAGTCCCATTTCAACGAATGATGGGACTCGCCAGAATGTGCTGAGAATCTCTCCACAATCTCTACACTAGACTCGTTTTCTTCTGCACTGGTGTCCTCTTCTGGCCTATTCTATTACATTGCATTCTATTTTGTACTATCAGGACATCCACGGTTGTGGTGCTCAGTGCCGATTGTTAAATTTTTTTTTTTTTTGTTTTGTTTTGTTTTTGTTTGTTTTTTGTTTTGTTTTTTGTTTCTCCTTTTGTGCTGGTTTGGTTTTCTCCTCTTTTTCTGATCTACTTATTTATTTTTTAGTTTTTTATTGAAGGACAGTTGGTGGTTGGGACTAACACATCACCTTGCAGTCTTTAATTACAATAGCACTGCCTGTTGGTTACTGTCCCCATTCGTCCTGTCCATCCTGTCTAGCCTTTGTTTCCTCCGCACATCACTGAGGTGCAGCACTGCACTCACTGGCTTGTAAGGGAGAGTTCTAATGGGGGATGTCTGCTCAGCTTTCGGGGAGGACCGATGGTCACACACATGCACTAAATAGTCTAGTATATGTCTGCAAGACTGGAATATGTACTGATCTGAAACACTGTTGACTCCCCCTCTGTGGGGTTAAAAGATATAAAAAATAAATAAATTAATAAATACATGAATAAAATAAGTGAATGAATAGAAAAATAAAATAAAATAAATAAAATAAATAAAATAAATAAAATAAATAAAATAAATAAAATAAATAAAATAAATAAAATAAAAATAAAAAATGAAAGCAAAATGCAAAAAAATTAGAAAAAGGAAAGAAAAAAAGGGAAAAGAAGAAGAAGGAAGGGAGGGAAAAAAGAAAACAACAACAACAACAAAAAAAAACTCTATTTGTTACCTACTTTCCTATCTGCTCATTTGTTTTTAGTTTTTTTTTTTTTTTTTTCTTTTTTTTGTATATATGTCTATGTTTAGTACTTCAGTTATTGATTATTGGTATTGTTATCATTGTTATTGTTATTTTATTTATCATCTTTTTTGTACTTTGCACTATATTACTACAAGATGTATTTAGGTTGTTGAGGAAGTGAAGAAGGGGTAGGATTAAATAAGCTTATGCTTCATCCTACTCCTTTTCGAACATGTCATTGTTATTATTATTATTGCTGTATTGAATATTGTTGCACTTTGCACATGTTCGAAATAAATCATTCAAATCAAATCAAATCAAACGACTTGTTTTGTTGTCTTATTTTGAAAAACAAATGAAGGAATGGTACGTGGATTCGACAGTGTCATTGACACTTATTTTTTCTTCAAGGGCCAACAGAACTGATTCTGAAGGACTCCAGACAGACCACTGTCCCTGTGACTCTGCCTGGCAACAAGTGATGGCTGAAATGTGATTGGTTAAATATTTTAATATAAATATATTGTGTATGGAGGCAGCACAAGCAGAGGAAAAACTATGAAAAGAAGTGGACAGACCATTCATGGAAGAAATATGTTTTTTGGCACATCAGAGAAGGCCTTGCAGGCTCTGACAACACAGCTCTGTAATACTGTCAACAGATGCACAGTCATATGAGGCCATAAAGGATTTACCTTTTTAACTTTCACTCAATTTCACCTCAATGTCTTAATAAAGTCAATTGAATATTGTTCTTAAACCATTTTAATAACATGCAGTTGTTTATATTATAAATGAAAATATTCAGATGAAAACTGGGATATTGGAGGCGGGTCCTGTTAAATAATGCAATAACCATTTGTGGATATATATGTTTTGATGTGTTTTGGACAACATTTGGACAATTCTTTTTGTTTATTTTGGATGTTTTTGTTGGACTATGACTGTGTTTGTTAGAATATGGTTCCTCTGTGGATAATTATAAAACATAACAAATCAGCTGTTTGACATTTGTACTTTGAACAAATGAGTGGTTTTACCTGCTGTGGATATTTTATCTGACAGTGGTTTATGTCTTCTGATGTCGTGTAACATTTGGGACAGGTTTGGGTGGATTGATTCACATTTTTGAGCAACTACTTCTGGCCTATATGTGGACCCTTGGAAGTTTAAAGGGTTAAAAAGAAAGGAATGAAATCGTGAATTTCCAGAGTGTTTGGGCTTCCTCTTATTTTATTCAGTTTTTTATTTATCCTTTATTTAGCCAGGATTGTCCCATTGAGACCAAGTGTCTCTTCTACCAGGGAGTCTTGGTCAAAATGGCAGTAAACAAGCAGTTTCAGACAGAAACGACACAATAACACATATCGGGGAGAAATAATCAAACATGACACATTGATACATAAAGGAGACAGACTTACATAAAACCCAGTAGCTGCTAAAAAGCTAATGTGTAGTAGGTTTAAAAAACGACAGTCCTCTGTGTATACATTATTAATTATATTCCTAAAAATCTCCAATGATTGCAGAGAGTCCAGAGCCAATATATTCTGTAAATCATTCCAGAGATATGGAGCAAGTTCAGTATGAGGAACGTGTTCTATATGATGAAGTGCAAAGACTGAGAAGATTACAGATAGAATGGGGAAGTTTACCCATAATGCCTTCGCAATAAAAAGTAACGTGCAATTTCGATCTTGAATCCAAAGAATGCCAGGGAACCATTGAGTACAGATCACAGTGGTGAGTTGTTGAGGGTTAGGGTTAGTCCCTGTTACAAACCGCAGCTCAGAATGATAAACTGCATCTAGCTTCTTAAGGTGACACAAAGGTGCATGCATATAAAGTGTATCACCATAGTCTGATACTGACAGGAAGGTACTCTGGACCAATATTTTCCTTGTTAAAATGAGAAACATTTTTTCATGTGAAAATAAAAGCCAACCTAGGACCAAACAAGGTCTTATCTTTATTAAGAGATTGTTGATGTGTACTTCAAATGTAAGCTTTTGATCCAGCCAGATATTTGTAACAAGTAACTCTCCAAGCAGATACCATGAAGGGTAGTTATTTTACCATCAGGACATGATCTTGAGAGTGTGAATCATATATTTACTTTTAGTTGTGTTTAAAGCTCATTTTAACTGCAGAAGTGCATCTTGAATAGAAAAGAAGGCAGTTTGTAAGGCATCCATGGCACCTTGAACTGAGGACCCCACATTGTGTATGATGGTATCATCAGCATATAAATGCACTTTGGATGGGTTTATTTATATAGAAGGGAAACAAAATTTGTCCAAGAACTGACCCCTGAGGTACACCTGCTTTTATGGTGAGTAATGGTGACTGATGACTGTCTTACGAAAACAGAAACAATAAACAAACAATAAACACTCTCTTCAATGGTTTCTTCCATAGTGACGTAGTACATGGTTACTTCCTGCCCTCCAGCTGAAGTCGTAATGTCATCTGACTGACTGAAACCTACCTATTGGCCTGGCGTCAGGTTTTGTACACATCTGGTAACCAGCTGTTTCAAGTGGCAGGATTATGACATAAACACTATAGCTCATGATTTGTAACAGATCATAGGTCTGCTTTAATCACATTAATAATCAGCACCCAAAGTTATTCCAACAAGTTTCTGTCTATAGTCTAAAGTATGACTTTAATTTAGCAATTAGCAAATAACTATCATTAGCCTCACAAGCTACAGAGTTAGACGCTCTGGAAATTCACAATTTTGTTGCATTCTTTTAAAAAAAAACATAATCCAGTATTTCATTCTACATGTAAATGATGCTGTATGAAACAAAAAAGCTTAGAAAAACTAACAGGTTGTTGTTTTTAAAAAAAGAATGAGTATGTCCAGGGCATGTTGGCAACTGTTTCTGTCTTCCTCCTAAGAATCCAGAGGTCCATGTATGTAGATCAGTAACTGTGGACACACTATCTCAGGACACTTGGCTTTGTCTTTAGGGACCCTCTACTTACTACTACTGAAGTGTGATGTTGTTTACAACTTTAGAAGAGTTAGTCTGAAAATAGAGTTTGGTGTCAGTAAAAAGTCATGTCCTAATCACTTCCATGTTAACACAGCTTGGCTCAAAACTGCAAAATGTAACTTTGTCAATGTTTGTCCAAATGGTGTGATTTTAATGTTAACTATATATATTTACTCCTAATCATCTAAAAAATTAACTTTTACTGCAGATAATCCCTTTAAGACGATGGAACGCTAAAAGTCTATGTTTGTTTGTCAGGTACAAAAGTGTTTCTGTGCCAAAGCTCTGACACTGATGCATGCTGGGAGCTTCAGGCCCAGACCTGTCTGAGTTATGCAGCTGATGTTCTGCTGTTGGGCTGCGATGCTTGTCCACACAGGCTCCAGGCGGGACACGGTGCAAATAATCACAGCCAAAGACGCTTCAGTAGCTGCTGTTTAAAACTCTGAGTGTGTTTGTGTGAATGTTCAGTTAAAGGAAAGAAAGTGAGACAGGAAACACAGCAAATGATAAATACAGCAGGAGTTCACCTTCATCTTTCTGTTGTTCAAGTGAAAATGAGAAGTGACTGTTTTTAATAGTGAACACACTTTTAATCTACTTCAAATAGAATATAACGTAAGAATTTGTTAAAAGTTACTGCCCTTTAATTGATCTCACCCAACATTGGTTGCGAGAGATTATTGTAATTAGTGTGTGCGTGTGTGTATATCTGTGTATATGTGTGTGTGTGTGTGTGTGTGTGTGTGTGTGTGTAACGAGAGACATATGCTATAACTCAATGTATACTGTAGATATCACCATGAAATTACATGGGCATATACATATAGCTAATGCACATCAGATGCAATGATCCATTTGAGTAAAAGTCAAAGGTCAAGGTCACATTTAGCAGAAAGGTCAAAATCATATTATTGGCTTTAATTCAAGTTCAGGTTGTCACAGAAACTGGAGATTGACACAAACTAGGGTTAGGGTTAGACATTCTCTAAATACTAGTTTAGATTAGATTGGCTTTGTCTAAAACTGATTATTTACTTATTTATTTTCTACGCAAATGTTTTACTCGCAGTGTTTCCTCCAGTGCATTATAGACCCTGGGGGTTCATCATCATTTTTCTTACATTTTCTGTTCATATCCACTAAACTGAATAAGTGTGACCTGATCAAACACATCATTTATACACTAACTTACTTTTAACCCTGTAAGGCCCCATGTTGTAAAATTAGAACATATTTATTTTTTCTAAAAAAAGGTATAAAAATTTTCTTTTTCTTGTTTTTTTCCACATTAACATAGTCATTGGGTCCTATTGTTCAGTTTCACAATGCTATTGTATAGCACATTAATATACAAGTCCGGCCCAGAGGTCCCAAGCTTTCACAACCTGTGAAATTTCGGCTGAGCAACAACACTTTCTTTCATTGGACCAGATCTATCAGGTTTAAGTAAAATGTCATAAATATTTTTTTTGGTGATCATTACACTGTATAGAACATGTACATATGTAGTTTTTGTGAAATACATTCCTCAATTGTAAATTAGAGCATGTTGTATATTTGTTGTAAATTTACAACGATGGGCTTTTGTGGTAGAAAAATGGCCAATATATTGTAATAGCCTATCACATTCTACTGCTTATAATGGTATAGTAATCACATTCCACCGTTTAGTTTCTCATTCTGTATGTATATGTGCCCATTGTTTTGGCTCAATTCATAGTCAAACAGTTAGTTGTGGGCGGTGCTTATTGCATTGTTGTGGAACAGGTGAGAATGTTCACGAACGTGAACGTTATCATCCTAAAAGAAGTGCTTCATACTAGAGCTGGGCAAAAAATCGATTTAGATTTAAAATCGAGTTTTATGACAAAATCGATTCATATTTTAGGAAAATCGTGCAATCCGATTCCCCTCCACACGCACTTTTTTTCCTTGCAAAAAAAAAACCATGAACCAGGCTGCTTTCCGTAGTTGCACATCGGAAGCGAAAGCATCCAATGGGGGGGGGCAGAACTCTTAGAAAAAGCAGAGACTAGCGCTGCCAGCACTTCTTCAAATTGTTCAACAAACACTGACTGAAAGCTTTTCTCGCGGCACACCTTATCACAGTCCTGCACGGTTCTGATTTTGACATACCGCAACCGCCCGTACCCGTCATGTTTAAACTCGTATCGGACCTGTTTTCCGACGAAAAAAAAAAAATCAGCACCTGAACGACCCGCTATAAATGAACCCAACCCGTATCCGACACAGCACAACATTTTTAACCCGTTTCGTGAAAATTTGCGGTTCACCCACGGGTACCCGAACCCGTGCAGGACTGCATGGAGCACGATGTGGAGCGATAACAGACACAATAACATCATATATCCAAAATATTGGTAACATGTTCAGGTTTATTGAAGTAGTTTGATTGATAATAAGGTTTTGTTTTATTTTGTCCTTACAAAGTAAAAATGTTACTAGTTTTATTTTTATCTTACTTTTGCACTACTACGTTTTTTACAATGTTTTTCATATAATATGAGTATTAATGTATATTGTTTTAGTTGTTAAAATATTTTAAGCTTTCTTTTTTCCAACAAAATGTATCTTTTACACTATTTTTTTTGCACAGTTTTTCCTGTAACAGTGGTGGATATGTCTGGACTTACTACAGTTCATGTAGACAAAGTCTCAGGTTGTAGTTGCACCTTTTGCACAAATGATTTATTATTTACACTTATTTGTAGAAGTATTTTTGTTTTACATGTTATTTAATTAAAAAAATAAGACGAAAGAAACCACGTTTCTAGTGTTTTCATTTTCATTTAGCCCACGTGGGAAAAAATCGTATCGTGAATCGAGTTTTTTGGGAAAAAATCGGAGATTTTTTTAAAAGAGAAAATCGCCCAGCCCTACTTCATACATTCCTTTTAGGATTCTATTCATTAAACAATAGGTTAATCAGACCGTATTGTGTGACTAGTGAAATGTGCAAATGTGTTACTTTAGTGGAAAGTGTAAACACTTTGCCTATGAGCCCCACCTGCCCAAATATGGCAAAGCTCTGTGACAATTATCACTGTCAGAAAAAATCTTTCATCAGTACAGTCTTCAAGCAAATGGAAGATCTGTTGCAGATTCCAGTGTGTGTTGACATCATTGCAGTTGGTCAAAAATTGACGGTATCAGAGACAGAAAAATCAGACTATGGCTTGATTCTATCATTCTGGTGGAAACCGTCAAAACTCCAAAGAGGGGACGACCAACTTCAGGAAATTGTAGCCATTCATAAAAATATGACTTATATTGTTACTATTATCCATGTTATATACTGTTCTGGGGCTAAGTAATAAGCAATGAAACATACAAATGAACCCTTAGTTTGTTTTACTGAAGTACAAACACTTGGACCTTTCTGTTTAGACAATGAGTACAAATAGCTACAGGAAATTCTGCTCCCCATTTGACTCTGCGTGGGAAAATTACAACATTGCCATAAAATGTTACAAAAACATAATTTTTTGCAAACACTTCATTTTCGTCTCCAAAGGCCTCCGACAACACCATGTAAGTGGTTGAATTAAAAAAAAAATAAAAAAAAATAAATTAATCTTTTACCATGTCTTTATATTTGGATATTTTTGAAACTTTTTATGATTTTTCCTCATAAAGTAAATATTATTTCATTCATGGGGGGAAAACAAATTAGTTTTAATTTTTACTTTATTACAGTTGAGAAGTTGTACTTTTTAACTTGTACTTTTGTATATACTTGTATATTTCCACAGCAGTAGCTGTACTTGTAGCTGTGGTGCTGACAGTGAACAGTGTGTTGTTTTTATGTTGTGTTGTGTTGATGACCTCCCACAGGCTTTTCTCTGATAGATGTGAGGTGTGGTTAAAGTGTCAGAGGGTGAATTAAAAGCTCCCACTGAGCCTTTCTTCCATGATGCTTTTCCCTTTTGGCCTCGTGTGTGTTTGTGTGTGTGTGTGTTGGATTCATCAACAAACGCTAATGTTAGATGTAAAGAGCAGATGACATCTAAACACATCTTCATCACATCTGCTGTAGTTTGGGCTGAAAACATTTCAAACATTCATTATATGTGACCCACCACCAGTAAACCAGTCATAAGTGTGTGTAAATCCAAACAGAGTTATGTGTGTATCTTGGTAGAGTGGAAACTAAGGTTTAAGATGGTGAAAAAATGATGTTTCTATCACAAGTAGAACCAAAGTTATGGTCATTTTAATATCCACATTTGGACATATTTTACAATTTGCATATTTTTAGATATTGTCCGTTAAAGTTTTGGACTGTTTTGGGGTAGGAAGTCCTTAGCAACGCATAATAATTTGTATCCGATTGACACAAATTGTTGACAGATGTTAAAGGACACTCTGATGGACATGTCACAGAAGTTTTATATATTATAATAATAGGACAGAAGTGTGACGTATTATAATCATTTGGCTTACACCATTGGACAGAACATTCAATATAAGCTTTTACCTCGTACCAAACACTTGGGTGTTTACCCACGGAACGGAGATCGTTTTGTTCGGCGAAAAGAGGTGGAAGTCGTCTTTGTCTTTGCTCAGCAATACCTGAACTTTTGTCACCGCTTAAATAATTGACTCAATAAACACCTTTATTGATTGGATTTCAATGTAATGACGACAGGAAGTGAACATAGAGGTGTTAAGGTACCGTTTTTTGATAAGGTGTAAACACTAATAACAAATCACCTTCCAGCCTAAATTTGGCTGTAGCTCTGAACGGCTCAGCGCGACTTATGCCTGGTTTCGTGGTGGCGGGTCACATTTGAGGTTGGCAGTAAAACCAGCACAAAAACATCTAATCTACACTTTCTGTGTAGGTCAGAGGTCAAACTGTTTCATCATTGTTTTCATGTCACCTCTTTCCTAAAGAATAAGGCTACACTTAAACAGAGGCCACGAAAACAGAAGACCCAAAAGTGTCGTCTCGTCTTCAGTTGGGGTTGGGGTTGGGGTGGCGGGTGGATCGTCGTGCCCCGGGCCGCCTGGGTCGGTCTTGGTGCGCTGGGGGGGGTCTGTAGCTGCTCCCTCTTGTTCTCCGGGTTTGTGTCGTTCACAGTGGCCCCGGTGGCTCTCTGGGAGTGGCGTCCTGTGCCTCCTGCGGACCGAGGTGGGGGTTGCCCTGTTGCCTTGGCCCTGCCTTGTCATGATTGCTGTTCTGGGCTTCGGGGTCTTTCACACTTGCATGTTTGATCGGGTCTCGCCAGCTACTACTGAGTCCCATTTCAACGAATGATGGTACTTGCCAGAATGTGCTGAGAATCTCTCCACTAAACTCATTTTCTTCTGCACTGGTGTCCTCTTCTGGCCTATTCTATTACATTGCATTCTATTTTGTACTATCAGGACATCCACGGTTGTGGTGCTCGGTGCCGATTGTTTAAATTTTTTTTTGTTTTGTTTTTGTTTTGTTTTTGTTTCTCCTTTTGTGCTGGTTTGACTTTCTCCTCTTTTTCTGATCTACTTATTTATTTGTTTTTATTGAAGGACAGTTGGTGGTTGTAATAACACATCACCTTACAGTGTTTAATTACAATAGCACCGCCTGTTGGTTTCTGTCCCCGTTCGTCCTGTCCGTCCTGTCCAGTCTTTGTTTCCTCCGCACATCACTGAGGTGTAGCACTGCACTCACTGGCTTGTAAGGGAGAGTTCTAATGGGGGATGTCTGCTCAGCTTTCGGGGAGGACCGATGATGGTCACACACATGCACTAAATAGTCTAGTATATGTCTGCAAGACTGGAATATGTACTGATCTGAAACACTGTTGACTGTCCCTCTGTGGGGTTAAAATATATAAATGAATAAATACATGAATAAAATAAGTGAATGAATAGAAAAATAAAATAAATAAAATAAAAAATAAGAGCAAAATACAAAAAAATTAGAAAAAGGAAAGAAAAAAAAGGGAAAAGAAGAAGAAGGAAGGGAGGAAAAAAGAAAACAAACAACAAAAAAACTCTATTTGTTACCTACTTTCCTATCTGCTCATTTGTTTATAGTTGTTTTTTTTTGTTTGTTTTTTTTTGGATATATGTCTATGTTTAGTACTTCAGTTATTGATTATTGGTATTGTTATCATTGTTATTGTTATCATTTTATTTATCATATTTTTTGTACTATGCACTATATTACTACAAGATGTATTTAGGTTGTTGAGGAAGTGAAGAAGGGGTAGAATTAAATAAGCTTATGCTTCATCCTACTCCTTTTCAGACATGTCATTGTTATTATTATTATTGCTGTATTGATTATTGTTGCAATTTGCACATGTTCGAAATAAATCATTCAAATCAAATCAGTTTCATCTATGTTTAGACGAGTTTTATTCAGGAGGAAATCCTTGTTTATATGAAGATGCAACAGTAGGGGAAATATGATTGGATAGTCCTGCCAGACTATGTGGTACTGATAGACCCGCCCACATGTCCTTTTCTGAATGACGTATGTAATTGTCCACCTGTCTCTGTTGGTCTATGGTATGTGTGTAATGTCTGTACAATAACTGAAACCACTACAGTACATTTACTAGAGCTGCTAATGCTAATGCTAATGCTAGTGCAGCTGGAAGATCTGTGGGATCTAAGTTGTCCCACATGTTTGTTGCTTTACCTACTCAGCGCATGAATGTGAAATGAACATGTGACGTAAAGACGCACGCAGCGTTAACATGTGTGTTTGTTGTTTTTTTGTAGTTTATTTAACAGGAACAATGCAGTGCACATTATTACAAACTTGTTGATGTGAATACATACGAGGTACACACACACACACACACACACACCCGGAACCATATCCTTCAAAGACAAATTATACGACAAACACCAATGTATATATCAATGCTTATTTTTAATTACAATTTTAAAAAAATACAAAGTAAAAATTGTGATAAAAATAAATAAATTAAATTGAGAAATTTGCTAATATAAATATTCTAAAATTGCACACAAATGTAAACATAATAACATTGCAAATTACACAAACCTTTTCAAAAAGCAAAACCAATGTTAACTATAATTAAGTAATAATAAAATGAGTGCAAATGACTTCACTTTTCCTTTTGGCTTTTCCCTTAGGGTTCACCACAACAAACAAAAAAAACTAGCAGTAAAAGTAAAAGTGCAGCAGCTGTAAAGACACCATCTAAAACTGGACCTTTCTTTCCTTCTTTGTTGCAAAATCCTCAATTACATCCCTGTAATAAATATGTCAGTAAATATATATGAAGGAATATGGAGATTTAAAAAAGTAAACACATTTAACAGCATACGTCCTATTTATTTATTTATTTTTTTAGTTAATCACTTTATAAACTTTCTTAAACCATGGACTCACTGTCTCATTTCCTTAACCTATTTGTGGACTCACCAACTGACCAAAGATAGCACCAAATCCCCATATGGGCCTGTTATGATCAATTCATTTGGGCTTATTAGCAATGCTGTGAAACACACATGTATCCCTACAGCCCACTAACCAGCAATGGAAAAATGATTAAAAGATGGGGAAAAATCCTTAAATGGTAATAATGGTTTTATTTATATTATTAATCTGGCACAGCTCCCCTGTGCCATTGCGCACACTGTCCATTTCATTTCTGACACCATGTAAAGTTCACTGTGTGAGTCAATGATAACACCAAGCTTTACTGTTACCGGAGGTTTTATTGAACTGCCTCTTAAGGCTATAGAGCCAGACACCAAAAAGAACAGAGATGAACAGAGGAGCATTCTGATTGGGCCACGTCACACTCGTATGGTGGCCGGTGGTAAACACACAATGCAAAGCTAGAACAATTTAGCAAATGCTCTACAGTTATATTACTTTGCTCTTAAGCAGTGGTGCTATTTAGATGGAGATGTGACCCAGCGTGTCTTCAATACGTCCCACTCTGGAAGGAGTCTTCAGGTTTGTGCGTCTCCACAGCCTGAAAACATGCGGCTTCCTGTAAACAAAAGGCACTTTTAATAAAATCCGCTGTCGTATTTAGCCACAATCGTCCTGGTGTAAAAGGCCTCATGAACTAAATAAAAAGTGGTGCAAGGCTCAACAAACCCTGCCCCCTCACAAATGTTATAGATGTTAATGGACATCTCCCTCTATCGTAGTAGCCTAGCCACACTAGCTCCTCCTAGCATCAGTAAATCTAATGTTCTATCGTAGTAGCCTAGCCACACTAGCTCCTCCTAGCATCAGTAAATCTAATGTTCTATCGTAGTAGCCTAGCCACGCTAGCTCCTCCTAGCATCAGTAAATCTAATGTTCTATCGTAGTAGCCTAGCCACGCTAGCTCCTCCTAGCATCAGTAAATCTAATGTTCTATCGTAGTAGCCTAGCCACTCTAGCTCCTCCTAGCATCAGTAAATCTAATGTTCTATCGTAGTAGCCTAGCCACACTAGCTCCTCCTAGCATCAGTAAATCTAATGTTCTATCGTAGTAGCCTAGCCACACTAGCTCCTCCTAGCATCAGTAAATCTAATGTTCTATCGTAGTAGCCTAGCCACACTAGCTCCTCCTAGCGTCAGTAAATCTAATGTTCTATCGTAGTAGCCTAGCCACACTAGCTCCTCCTAGCATCAGTAAATCTAATGTTCTATCGTAGTAGCGTAGCCACACTAGCTCCTCCTAGCATCAGTAAATCTAATGTTCTATCGTAGTAGCCTAGCCACTCTAGCTCCTCCTAACATCAGTAAATCTAATGTTCTATCGTAGTAGCCTAGCCACACTAGCTCCTCCTAGCATCAGTAAATCTAATGTTCTATCGTAGTAGCCTAGTTTCACTCAATGTCACTTTTGTCTAGATTTCCATGAAACTGGTCGACCAATCACAGTTAAGTATAGAGTCAGAGGGCGGGACTAACAAAGTGACACTGTAACGATTGGTAGAGAAACAAGTGTAAACAACCATAGAAGAAGAACAACAACAGGTGTAGATTTCCTTTTATCACAGATGAGTGAAGAATGTGAAAAAATATCAACAATCTTTAAATTGTTTTTACAGAAGCGACAACAGTCGTTCAGCTCCATAATCCACCATTTTGTTTAGTCATTCCTAACTTTCTCCAGACTCCTCCGTCAACTTTCCGGCGCTCTAACTACGTCATCCTAAAGATTACACTTTGGTTGTAGTACCGTCCTATTACATACTATTATTCTGGACATGAACCAGACTCATGCCTTCGCCCTCAATAGTCGATAGTTAGACGCTCTGGAAATTCACACTTTCATTGCATTCTATTTAAAAACCACAGTCCAGTATTTGATTAATCAAGATTCAAGATGTCTTTATTGTCACTGAGCATTTGCATGTCAGTGAAATTTTAAGTGCAAAAGGTAAATAAATGAAACAACATAAACCAACCCACTGAGCAAAGTGACGTCCATACGACGTCTCTTTAAAGTCATTTTTGGACGTCCATTTTACGTCAACTGAAGGTGCAGACTGTTACTCCAGGCGACGTCTTTTCCCGACGTCTATTGGACGTCCATTTATGACGTCCAAAGTAAGTCCATTTAAGGGCCATTTCGCGTCTAAATAGGGTCTTTGTGGACGTTTTTTATACGTCATTTTGCAGAGCCATTTTGACGTCATCTTTGGGGACGTCTTTTGGACGTCAAATTGGGACTTATTTTTGACATGATCGATTTCTGTAGTTTCATCTCAGGTAGGCCATCATTTACAATAAAGATGGGGAAAAAAAACGTTAGATTGGATTGATTTATCATGACTAGTCTCATGTCCAGAAGGGAGGAACCTGTTTACTTTACCAGTTTATTTTCCTGAAGCTTTATTTTACTCACCAGCAGATGGCCACTTGAAATGTAGGCTATACCAAGACATACATTTCCATGTTTAATCTGCTGCTGAGCCAAATGAAGCTCCAGTAAAAATTAACTGGTAAAGTAAATAGGTCCCTACCTTCTGGACATGAGACTAGTCATGATAAATCAATCCAATCTAACTGTTTTCCCCCCTCTTTATTGCAAATGATTGAGGATCATTACAAAACATGACCACCAAATGAACAAAACAATTCTCAATGCTCTTTATTTATATAAACATGTCAATGGACAAATTACAAATTCCATTAATTAAAAAAACAACATCATGTTAAAATATAGCTGACATCTATTGGACAAACGGTCCAAAAGTTATTGGCAAATGTACCAGCAAATTTGACCTGGTTGTGACACTAGAGTGTTGGGAACCTGAACTTTCTTGAGAAAAATCTTGGCATTTTCCTGTGAACGGTTCTATGGGCTGCCATAGACTTCCAGAGGAGAAGAAAGAACCTACCTACGCAGCTTGGCCCCTATTAAAACAAAAACCTAAAATTAACTTAAGGTCCCTTCGCTGCTTAGCCCTTAATAAAACGGAAAAAATAAAATCACTTTAGGTGCCTTCACAGGCTGTGAAGCCCCCTCCTCCACTCCTTTGCGGTGCATGCTTCAAATGGTCTGAAGCATACATCCTGATGAGTTCCACTGTGGCCGTAGTGTCAAATTGCATGACTCCATCTGTGCAAGCAGAAAAAGATACATGATAGAAGAAATATGCAAATGAAAACTACATTGATACACAAAGTCTACATATCTGTAAGCAAAAATACAGCCTTGGAAGAAAGTTAGACCACTTGGAAATTCATTATTTTCTTAGTTTACTACTGATAGGCATGTGCTTGACTAAAATGAGCCTTGTTTCATTTTTAAACTACTGACATTTCCTCCGAATTTCAATTAAAATGATTGTCATTTAGCAATTTTATTTGCGCCACAAAAAGGCAAGGAAAACAATAATGTTCCCCTAAACTCCAGGCCCAAACCCTGCTGAGAACCTCAGAAATGTGATCAAGAGGAAGAGGGATAGTCATGAGCCATCAACCAATTCTTGCACCAGGCCTCATCCCAAACAATGTGAAAAATTGGTGGAAAGCATACAAAAACAGTAATTAAATAAAATAATAATAATAATAAATAAAAATTCCGGCCAATTCCACCAAATATGGATTTCTGAACATTACTATGTTTTTTTTAAGTGAACATTTTGTTTTCCTTGGCTTTTGTGATGTCTAAAAACATTGCCTCAGTTTTATTTTGACCATGTCATTATCTGTAAATAAAAGCTCTAAATGAATTGGAAATTCGGATGGAATGTAGTCAGTTGTTCAAAGAATGAAACGATGTTCATTCTACTCAATCAAGCACATGCCTTTAAGTAGTAACCAAACAGTCTTTTAATGTCCTCCAAGGCTGTATGGATCAACTAATAAAACAAAACAATCCGCCATTATAGGCAGTTGGCATTATATTTGAAATGTTAACGAGGAGGAAATGTTTTGTCACAATTTTCAGAGATTAGCAGGACCAAAACCTTCTCTTTTCCAACATACAATACAGGCTTACCTTGGATTGCTCTGAAAGTCTTGGTCAGTTCCAGGGGTTTTTTGGCCTTTTTCCCCCTTCCCTTCATGTTAAACTGACTCATGAGGGCATTGGTGAAGAGTCTAAAGAGGAATAAATTACATTTATAAATCAATTTGAACAATATACAGTTCAAAACGTATATTTACATACACTGTATGTGAAAAAACACGTGTCCCTCTCATTCCCTGACTTCAAATCGGACAAAACCTGTTCAGTTTGAAGTCATTTAGAATTCATGCAGTCATTTCCAAATGCCAACATTTCCAGATCCAACCAAAAAAAAGGTAAAACATTGAAAAGGCACATACTACCCAGATATTACTTTATGTTGAAACATACCTGTCAAGAACTTTGTTGACACAGTCCTTGGTGCTCTTCCCACCGATTTTTGCGATTTTCGCCACCTGTTGAACCAAGTACACAACACAAATTGACTGACGCTCCCCAGAGGAATCAAGTAGTGCGCAAGTGCACTAAATCTGTATTTCCGACTTGTAAAACCTACCAGGGCATCAAAGGCGTCTTTATCACGCAGCCGTTGCTCAACATCCTGGAACTCCTCCATTGAGGTAATCTTCTCAATATGAGCAGAAGAGGTAGTAGGCTGTGCCATTTTATACTGATTTTTAAGGTCAATCAGTAAACCCAACACCCGCTTCTGGTACACTGAAATACATGGGGTCTTGTCATTGATAAAACCAAAGTTTGACATTCAACAGAGCATTTTTGTGTGATTAAAAGCAAAAGTTTTTGCAGAAACTGATCTAGCACAACACAGCTTGCTGCAACGCTAAAAAATACATCTCTGAAATGTAGGAATCAATCTGGAACTGTAGAGGATAAGAATCACAATTCATACATGAATAGATTTTCCCCCTCCCTAGAAGCCACTCATAATAATTGAAAAGCAGTTTAGGGGAACATTACCGTTTTCCTTGCCTTTCTTGTGGTGCAAATAAAATTTCTAAATGACAATAATTTTAATTGAAATTCGGAGGAAATGTCAGTAATTTAAAAATGAAACGAGGCTCATTTTACTCAAGCACATGCCCATCAGTAGTGAATAGAGGGAGAAGGTGGTAGTTTTGAAAGTGTCTCTAGCTCAGCGTCCTGTCCTTCATATTAGACAACACACTTACCATTCCAAGGCATTGGGAACGTCCATTTTCCACTCCCAGTCCCTGCATCTGCACCACAGAAAGTATGTTTGAGAAATCACTAAATGAAAAAACTTATTTGGGATACATTGGAGGAGACATACTACACCAACAGGAATACAGATGCGCTCAAAATAATTGCATTGCATTTATTATATTCCACTTAGCTGACGTTTTCATCCAAAGCAACTTAGTTATTACAGGGTATTGGTTACAACCTGGAGCAACGTGGAGTCAATGTAGGTGCCTTGCATAAGGGCACCTCAGTCATTACCTACTGGTTAGTTGATCCATGTCTCGTTTGCGTTTTCGCCATTCTCTCATTTTCATAGCCATCTGTAGACACAGACAGTTCAGTTTTAAAAAGTGAGTGTTTACGGTTTATCTGTGTGTGCAAAAGAACATGGAAAAACTGTACCTTGTGACTTGTGTTACTCTTACACACTTTCCAATGATTTTTCACCACCTGATAAAGAGACACAACTAAATTAGAAGCACCAAATCAAAGCTTTACAATACATAGCTAAGTACTCTTATTTGAGGTCCCTTTCAATGTCCTCAAGGAACATATGTCTTGTCATTAAGCAATTTTACTGTGGCACTATACTTCAGTGTTTAAAAAAAAACAACAAAAAAAAAAACATTCATCATGGTCATACTGTAACAATGCACAACTGGCTTTTACGTAAGCAGTCAGAAGAGAGCGCAAGGGGAAAAAAAACAATTCCCTCTGATCATGTTGAAGCAATCTCAAGTCGGGGATGTTTGATACAGGGCTTGAGCTGGATGGTGGTGGGGGGCATGGCAGTTAGAGGGAAGTTCGACCAAACACCACTGCCAAGCGCCGCGCCCCCCCAGCGAAATCCCCCCATTCCTTATTTCGAAATCTGAAAGTTGACAACCCTAATTGCAGTGCATGCCGCGTGCGTTTGAAAAATAATTACTAGTCAACAATGTTGCGGCATGCATCAAATACTGTTAAACGCGATTTAGAACTAGGCTGTTTGGCAATGAGGAACGGGCTAGTGCCATGTGTGGTGAGCTAGCTCGATGATAACATAGCGCTTAGTGCTAGCATGCGCGCTGACACTTGCTTCCCAGGCTGCTGACCAAAACCACAGCCGGTAGCACCTCTCTGCCAAACTCTCTACCTTTAAGACTACACAATTTATTAACATCCACGTCGTAACATCGTATGTGTTACCAGCTTTTCGCCGGCTTCGGGTCTTGCAAAAGCTCATGCAATGCTATGCCGTAGCAACAAAACGTTTGAAGTAGATTAACACACAGCTAAAACAACAACGCTATATTCCAACTTGAGTATCGTTGCTATATTCATAAATGACGATGAACACATAAACTAGGAGGTCTATGGGCAGAACGAACTTACCTGCAATCTAGTAGACAATGGCGGTGCAAAGTGTCGATGGAGGTTCTCAGGTATGCAGGCTTTAGACCCGCGATCACCCACGTCCGACCCGAACCGAACCCGTATCCGACACAGCACAACATTTTTCACCCGTTTCGTGAAAATCTGCGGGTGACCCGAACCTGTGCTGGGGAAGAAACTGTCTTTTAGTCTGTTAGTGGTGGTGCGGATGTTCCTGTCCCGCTTTCCTGATGGAAGCGGTACAAACGGTCTGTGGCCCGGGTGGCTGGGGTCCATGGCGATGGCTCTTTCCCTCTTCTTGACTCGGCCTACATATATCGAGTCCAAGTCAGGGAGGGGACTATGAAGGTAAATGAAGCTGTATGTAACAGCAAAGCTCAGCCTACCAACAGGTTGTTGTTTGAAAAGAATGCAACAAAGTCGTGAATTTCCAGAGCGTCTAACTCTGCCCTCAGACTGTTTGGGTCGTCCTTCCTCAGACGTCTTATGAATCCACAGGTCCATGTGTGTAGATCACTGTGGACACACTATCTGAGGACCAGTGCTGGGTAAGTTACTTTGAAAAAGTAACTAATTACAATTACAAGTTACTTCCCCAAAAAAGTAATCGCGTTACCAACTGCGTTACTCCACTAGCAAAGTTATTAGTTCCCAGGAAAAGTATTGTTGCCTTTTTTTTTTTTTTGCTTAAAAATGCCAAAATACTGAACTATCCCTTTAACACAGAGGTGTCAAACATAAGGCCGGAGGGCCAAATCCAGCCTGCCTACAGGTCCAATCTGGCCCTTTGTATGGATTTATGAAATGCAAAAATGACATTAAGTTATAAATCATTTTAGTTGATGGTTCAAATTCAGACCAATTCATTTTCATAATAACCTATAAAAACGTACTTTTTTCATTTAGTCACGCAAAGAAAAAAATATAATTTCACAAAGAAATCTCAATAATCAGAGCAAAATTTAAAAATTGGAAATGTCTTCAGAAAAATAAGTAGAATTTTAATAATATTCCACCTATTAGTAAATATGTTGTGTATGTGTAGATCCACTGTGATCTGTGAGTTAGAATGTAAACATCTGTAAATGATGAATATCATTTAAATCTGTAAATGATAAACTAAAGCCTAATATTGTTTATTTTCATTATGTTATTTTAATTTTTTTGCTCTAAAACAGAGAGAGAAGTTTGGAGTTGACATTATTTAAATATTATTATGTTTTTTTACTACTTCGGCCCCTTTCAGATCAAACTTAACTTTAACATGTTTATCCAAATATTTAATCAGATTAATCACAGGTTTGATTTGTAATAATATCCATTAATCAGGATCAAATCATTTAGTTTGATTGACTGTTGTTTCTCTGGGTTTTTAAGTTACACTTCCCACAAAATACACTAAAACACAAAAACTGTGGAGAAGAAAATATATAAAACTAATCCATAAAATTCACACAAAAATAAGATAATACAAAAAAGGGATGAAAAATGCAAAACAAATTCAAAAACTCTTCTAAAATTCTGAAAAAAACTCACCAAAACATTAGCAAAAATATGAATATAATATGCAATTAACCTGTTTATGTAACACCTTAAACAGTTTCAACTGTAAACAAGTGAAATAATTGTAAACAACTGTAAACAAGTGTTCTGTTGAATTGAGTTCAAATGTTTAATCAGATTAAAATGATGATAAATGACTCAGTTAATGTGTTAATGTTGACCGAATAAAGCTGATGTTTTAAAAATAACAGAATAAACGTCTGTAATGACTCAATACCAGCCACAACTGCACAGCACAGATGCATTCTGGGTAAAGGAAACAGAAACAGAATTAATCTTTCTACACCCTCCCCCAATAATAATAATAATAATAATAATAATGACATTGTTGTATATTTTTTATGGTTTTTAAAGACACTTTCACATCTGTGTTTGTTTTTAATTTCATTTATTTTCATATTTTTACACCTTTGTGTTTTAAAACATCTACACTTTATTAAACTTGGAATTTAAAAAAACATGGGGGCGGAGCTTCGTCACCACCAATCAATGAAAGTAGTTAGTTAACCATTTATTCTGTTGTTAGTTAACTACTAGTCCACATGGTTAATTAACTACACAACTAGTAGTTTAACTAAATATTTTTTCACACCAGTAGCTGTACTTGTACTGCAGTACAGAATGTCAGTACTACACTGTAGATTTTGCAGTGTTAATTTGGAGACAGTGGGACCAAATACACTCTAGAAGAAGTAAAATAAACTCTCTAAGTGTTGATTTAACACTGCAAAATTGACTGCGTACGTCCACTGTTGTTTTAGTTATTTGTGTGACTCTGGCAGCAGTGTTCAGTTACTGCCTCCTGCTGGTCATTCAGTGGTATTACACCTGCAGGATAACAGAAAATAATAACATATGAAACTAGCAACGCTGACACTGAAAAAGAAAAGCATCTTGATTTTCAATTTTTAAAGGAAAAATCAATTTAACCACTAGTTAATCTCACCCAACCAATGTTGGGTGAGATTATTGTGGTCACCTTATGTGTGTGTGTGTGTGTGTGTGTGTGTGTGTGTGTGTGTATGTCCAGAGTCATATCATGTTATAACTCAATGAATACTTAAGATATCACCATGAAACAGGGCCGGAGTGGGCCCCTTTTTTCAGCCTGGGAGTTTTATACCCAAAGCCGGCCCACTTTACTATGGACGAGGAATTTAAATAAATGAACCGCAGCGACCTGTTATGATGCCTTTTTATTGGGTATAAATTCAGGTATATGTTAGCAGAAAATACTTCACTTTACTATTTTTAATTCAAGTAAAATGAGAGATATTTTAAATGTAGAAAATCTGATAAAGATGAAAACATATTACCTTTGTACAGTAGCAGTAATTTAAAAATCTAAAATATTTAAATCAAAATTGCATTTGCCTTCCCATAATATTAAGTTTTACACTTAACTCTTAAGTAGCTTCACTACACACATATTTAGTAGGCAACTTATAGCATCCTAAGCAAAGCACTGGTTTCTGCAACTTTATTGATAACATTGTCATTGTCAATAAACATGAGAATGTCCTTCTGTGTGGACATCAACTAGCCTAGGATCTAGACTGTCCCCAGTGGCCGCAAACTGCATTTGCTACGGGGAGAGTCTAGAAAGTCTAGGTGAATTTGTGGGCGGGATAACCGCTGTCTGTCAAGTTTTCTCTTTACACAACGCCACGCCATTGGATGGGTAACCAGTCAGAGCGATGAACATGGATTTCGTAGACAGCGTCACCGGAAGAACACACCAGAATGTAGTCTCAAAACGAGTGCAGCAGCTTAGCTAGCTAGTCGGCGTTTGGCTACCAGGCTAGTAGTAAGTGTAAGTGAGGTGGACTTCATCCACGACAACTCCCAATAGGTTGTCTTGATATACTTTGCTGGCTAGCAGGTCTAACCATTCCCGGTTCAGCCAGGATTCCGGACTCCTGTACACTATTTGGCACCGGCCACTTCGGATCTCCTCCGGGTCGCCTTTGCCGAGTTGTGCTGCTCGTATTCCCAGTTTTTCGGCCTCTTGCAACTGGTCATCCATTAGGGCTAAAAGGGGTGACACAACGATCACCAGCGGGTTGTGCAGACCCATGCGTCGTCCCACTAGCGGAGCCAGCTGATAAATCAAACTTTTGCCATACCCGGTGGGCAAAACTCCGACAACGTCCCTTTTTTCCAAAAACAGCTTAAGTGCCGTTTTCTGCTCCTCTCGCAGGGAAAACTGTAATTTTAAATCACCTAGCGTTGCTGCCAAAGCCAGCTCCAATGGTTGTTCCTGGTGATGAGCCATGTTGTCTAGCAGCTAGCAACTGGTGTTACGGCAATGTGTGCTAGCTGCTACGTCTCTGCGACTACAACATTACGTGTCGTATTTGTGTCGTCATGAGGCAGGGCGGGCTCCAATCCCGCCCCTCGCGATTTGATTGGTCCGACCCATTTTGGATTTTCAGATCCTAGGCTGTCTAGTCTGTCTCCCCGTAGCAAATACCATTTGCGGCCACTGGGGACAGACTAGATCCTAGGCTAGACATCAACATGAAGGCCTCCAACAGTTCCTGACACAGTGAGCTTCGTAGACTAGTTTTCACATATTTTAATGCAGAGAAGCTTCACTCACATGTAACATGAGTGATTGAAAGGGTCAACAGGAATTTATATGCCAGCCTAATTCCATGGTAAGCATCTGTGAGGAGGTTGTACTGTGAGAGGATAAACACACATGACACAGTTTTTAGAAGAAGAGCAGGTCCTTGTCTCCAGCTCCATATATGACAGCCCACTATCCTCCTCTACTGTCTGTGTCACCTCTCTTACTGTCCTGACAATGTAATCCTCCACAGGAGACTTTTTCAATCTATCCCACTTGATATATTTTCCAAAATAAATTAAATTACAATGAATGTCTAAACGAAATATTGGCCCATCATGTCTTTTCTCTTATGATAAAGGCTAGGATATTTTTACATTTCAAATAATTATCTTATTTTAAATAGCCTCATTATTTTATGTATCCTCTAGTTCAGGGGTTCTCAAACTTTTTTGGCCCAGGTCCCCCTTGGAGGGGTGAAATTTTTCCATGTCCCCCCTCATCCTGGCGATACTGAAAATGATAAAAAACCACTTCAACAATGATTATTATGAAACAATGATAACCTTTTTTAATAGTGCTTTTGTGCAAACCAGCCACATTTTCAGGTATTATAATATAAATGAACACTTCAGAAACAACAATTTTAAATCATTTTAAAATAATAAACGGAACAAAAGACACACAAAACCGTGTGTGTGTGACAGACAGACAGACAGACAGACAGACAGACAGACAGACAGACAGACAGACAGACAGACAGAGACTTAATGAGAGGGATGATCTTGTCAAACTCAATATAACTATCAATGTACTTTCTCTTTTTAGGGTTAGGGCGTTTGTTTTTGTCATTGTCATTTTCATTGTCATTTCTTTTACCACTTCTTGAGGAACTTGGCGGACACAAAAATTGATCCATGTTCGCTGCAGGGTGGCTAAAAATAGCCTGTGACTCGCTCCGTCTCAATTTAGTCAAGCTAGCGTCAAACAGCGCTGTTACTTCCGCCCGCTCGCTACAAAATAAAACTTCCGCATTTCAAAATAAAACAGCAAAAAAAACAAAACCGTGAATAATTTCACGTACCCCCTGGACATGCGCCACGTCCCCCTAGGGGTCCGCGGACCCCAGTTTGAGAACCATGGCTCTAGCCTACCTGTCCCTTCAGATGTCATGGCCTCCTCTGGATCATCAGCTGCACAGATGCTACAAAACCTTCCATTTAATAGGCTATTAGCTTATACTTATCAATGATGTTATTCTTTTTCATCTTGAAAATAGATATTTCTGAAAGTCTTATGGGCTCTATAAAATAAAATAGCTTACACCAAGTTGACATTGCAATGTTTGCTATATTATATAGCCCACTGACAATACAATTTTTTTTTTATCATAGGCTATCTCTCAGTATCCTACCAGAAGTATCTGGGTTCTGTCCTCTGGAAAACAGGTCTTATTTTCGCACATTTGGCTGCATCTTCTTCCAATGCTTTTGCTTTTGCTTTTTCTGGTCTTTTCAGCTCCACCTGGCATCTTTCTGCCCTCCATCACTACAGACTGATGTAGTCTATAATTCACGCTGTTCTTCTGTCAATTTAATTTTACCGCTACAGAAAAGACAAGACGTGGCCTCAACCAACTTAAAAATTTGAGGGGGGGGCAATCAGATGGTATAGTCTAACCCATCTCACCTGCTGCGATGTTGGGTTGCGCTGAATGTGGCTGACTAGAGAATGAATGCAACAATACGATCAGATAGTGTAAGTGATGTGTTAAAATAATTTTTTAACCCAATCGGCCCAAACTCGACCTTGACATGAGCCGGCCTTTCGGGAAATCTCTCGTTCTTCCCGATTAGCCACCCCCGGCACTGCCATGAAGTTACATGGACATATACATATAACTAATGTGCATCAGATGCAATGATGCATTTGAGTAAAGGTCAAAGTTCAAGGTCACAAGTAACTAAAAGGTCAAAATCATATTATCAGTTATAACCATACGGTCACAGAATTTTCAGATTGGTACCAAACAGTGTGGAATGAAAATTTCTACAATTCTCATTCACACCTACTACCAATAGGTTTTTTTTTTCGAGATCTCTGGAGGTCAAAGGTGACATGTGGCCAAATAAACTTGTCTAACCCATATTAAAGGATATATTATCATAATATTACACACACTGGTGTATATAAACATGAAATGAAAACATCAATATTGCAAAAGGTCAAAGGTCAAGGTCGCATTCAGCAGAAAGGTCAAAATCACATTATTGGCTCTAATTTAAGATTGAGGCACAAAATAGGGGTGAGATTAGACATTCTGTGAAAACTATTTTTTTGTTATATTTCTGAAGAGATAAATCAATTACCACCACATCCACTGACCACATTGTCATGTTTCTCATCATTTTGTTTATGACTCATTTAATGTTAAAGCAGTGGGTGATTGACGGCTACAGAAGGAACACAGAGGCACCATGGCAGCTCCTGTGACACAGTGTGACGACACACAGTCATTTACACTGGAAAAATACACTGGAAAAATACTTCTTAAAAATACATCTGAATTGTTTTAACAACTGGACATTATGTTGGTCAAATAATCAGATTTTCCAAATCTATTTTACATCTCACTAGTGTCTTTTCCATTGTATATACACACACACTACGTTACGATATTTATTAAATGTAAAAAAAAAAAAAAGAAAGTGTAATGTGTAATTTAAATTTTTCCATTAAATCACAAATGCACTGATTTGTTTATTGACAGAAGTCATTCCATAAACATGGACATAAATTTAAACATCATGTTTTACAGATATATTCATTATTATTCTGCATTCCCTCTTTCTGCTACTAAATTAAACTGTTGTTTTTTCTTGGTGTGAACACACACACACACACACACACACACACACACACACACACACACACGCAGGTTTCCATGTCTCATGAGGACCAACTTTATAATCATCACTTGTAGGTACAGTAGCCATTGGGTAGTGAGTGTAAACACATCTTTTAAAAATAAATAATTATAATAAATAACTAAATGTTTTTACAATTAAAAGTAATTACATTCAATTCAATAAAATAAATTCCAAAAAAATAATAATAAAATAAAACAGAAAAAAGTGAGCAGATCTTTTAAAAGAAATAATTAATGTGTTTAAAAAGAAAATATACACCACAAATACATTAAATTAATGAATTAAAAATCTAAATAATAATAATAATACAAAAATGATACTAATAATAATAATAAATTGAAAAAAGATAGAACTACACACACACACCATATTTCTGCTCAAACTCTTCTTCTTCTCTTGTTGTAACATTCGTCATCATCACTTCTATAATTCATCTGACTGGAGGTTATAAAGGTTCATTACACGATTGTAGAATGAGGTTTATAATAACAAACATTTTTATGTTCAAGTTTTGTAATTTCAGGATCAACGTTGGAAATAATATCTCTCTAAAAAGAAGTAAAAAAAATAAATAAATATATATATATATATATATATATATATATATATATATATATATATATTTAGTCTAATTGAAGAAAAAAAAAAAATCTGTCAATGAAACCGGTGAAAATTATCTTGGTCAGATTAGTTTAATCAGATTAATTTAATCAGATTAGTTTAATCAGATTAATTCCAGATCTATAAATCAGTATAAATCAGTTCTTCTATTTGACTGAAAAGTTCCTCTGCCAGTGATTCTGTCTGAATTTAATCTAGTCACAGATCTGGACTAAAAATGACGAATAAACTTGATCAGATTTAGTTTATTTTTTCCAGTCTAGGCTAAATTTAAACTTTTAAAAAGACCTAAATATCCCTCCTTTTCTTTTCCTTCCAGGAGACTATGGATGCATTCAGCTCCAAGGACATGGCCATGAAGGCGCAGAAGAAGCTCCTCAGCAGCATGGCCAGCAAGAGCTCGGTGCAGATGTTCATCGACGACACCAGCAGCGAAATCCTGGACGAACTCTACCGCGTGTCCAAAGAACATTCTGGAAACAAAACCGAGGCCCAGAAAGTCATCAAAGACCTGGTGAAGATCGCAGTGAAGATCGGAGTTTTGTTTCGAAACAACTGCTTCAGCACCGAGGAGCTAGCAATAGCCCAGGACTTTAAAAAGAAGCTGCACATGGGAGCTATGACCGCTATTAGCTTCTACGAGGTAAGAGAACACCTCAACACCTGGTAGGGAACAACAATTATATATATATATATATATATATATATATATATATATATATATATATATATATATTAGGGCTGTCAATCGCATGATGATCAGAGTTAATCGCGATAAATCACAATTTAATCACATATTGTAATACTTTTTTCAACATGAGAACAGACAAATGCTTGCTTTATGTAAAACACATGTTTACTTATGAGAAATACTTTGAGAGTAAACGTGTTTTGTAAATAAATTAGTTTACAATGACTCTCAGTTCCAGTAACTAACATACGTAAAGAATGCACCTCAATGCACTGAATAGAAATTTGCATCAAATTCAAAACAGAGTGATGCACAAAATAACTTATAAAGTGTGCATGAGTGTTCTAGAACATGAGTCCAATGGTAGTGCAGTCAGCCTGTACCCTATAAACAGCTGTTATATTCAGCAGAGGCTCAACAACCCAGTCTCCAGTGCTTCTCTTTTTTAAAAGAACAAATTATTACCATTATCAAATGGGTTGTAGAGAAACACTGAAGCTACTGGAGGAAATGTATGAAGACCAAGTGTTCACATAGACACGCCTTCCCTTTATTATATCACGCTTTACAGAACGTGTTCTAGCATGCGTTCTGCCATGCTATCAAATGTTACAGGATGCGTTCTAGCACACGCCATGGCACGCATTCTAGCACGCGTTCCATAACGCGCGCCATTTTGCGTGCCAGAATGCATCCTGTAATGCTTGATAGTGTGCCAGAACGTGTGCTTGAACGCATGATATAATAAATGGAACATGTGCCTATGTGAACAGTTTGTCTTGCCATAGTCACCAAAAACTATGCCGTACACTGTGAGGGCATGGTACGGCAGAACCCGGGAACAGGGTTCAGTTCTCTCTCTGGCTGGTGTCAGGTCAAACTGAGCACATGAAACCCGAATGGGCCACGTTTGTAGGGAAGTACTGAGGGTTGAGCCGGTGGGAATCAGTTTGGGGTGGTTTGCCACCATGTCCCTTTGCCCTACTCATTTTTTTTGTGACTATGGTCTCAGATGAGACGAGGCGACCCGCTGAATGTCAGAATATTAATAAGTGGAGGAAAAGAAACTGACCAGGATTCACTCAGTGGGTCAGGGTCGGTGCTGCGAGGATCCCCTCGCCGGACCTCCCCCCGGGTCTGGCTTGTGCGCTCACCGGGCGCATTTCCTCCTCAGCGGTGCGCCACAACTGGCTCAGGGTGAACCAGGAAGGGTCATGGGGGGAAGGTGGCTCAGAGGTCTGGCTGTGAGTTTTGTACAGCCCCCCCTCTTCACTGCAGTGAAGGTCCTCTTCGAGGCATTTTGTCTTCAAACACTCATAAACCACAGGAACAAGGAACAAACAAAAAGGGTTAACAGATTTTTAAAAACTTACAAATATAAATTTCACTTGTTCCATTGACAGATTTTTAATTAAATTTTTAAAAAAGAAACATTTTTATTTATTTGTTTTTACAGGATTTTTGAGTCTTGTGTTTTCTGGTGCTGACCTTCTGACCTTTAACCCCTTACAGGTGGATTTCACCTTCGATAAGAGCGTCATGTCCGAGTTGCTGACCAGCTGTAGGGACCTACTGCTCAAACTGGTCAACACCCACCTGACGCCCAAGTCCCATGGCCGCATCAACCACGTGTTCAACCACTACTCTGACCCAGAACTGTTGAGCAAACTGTACGAGCCCAACAGTTGCTTCAGACCCCACCTCAGCAAGATCTGCAAAGGACTCAACAAACTGGTGGAGGACGGGACAATATGACGCCCCCCAGGCTGGCCAGCCAAGGTCTTCGCACGCCTGCTCTGACTATTCCCATGGAAACACAAAACAAAGAACACAAGGACAGGAAACAAAAAACAATTCATAACAACTGTGGGAGGAAGAGTCAGGTGACAGATTTGGACGATCTGGAGCCCAGACACATATTTAACATCAGCCTTATGGTACAGCCACACCCAACGCCAATTTGTGCGTGTACACTGGTGACGCGCCTGGTATATGCCCAAATTTGGACGCTGGACAAACATAGAACATGTCCTGTCATAGACCCGCCCACATGTCCTTTTATGTTTTTGATGTATGCAATTGTCCACCCGTCTCTGTTCATCTATGGTATGTTTGTAATGTCTGTACAATAACTGAAATGACCCCAGTGCATTTCCTCAAGCTGTTAGTGCTAATGCTAATGCTAATGCAGCTGGAAGATCTGTGGGATCTAGGTTGTCCCGCATGTTTGTTGCTTTACCTGCTCAGCGAACGTGAAAGTGTATGTGACGTGAACATATGTGACTTAAAGATGCACGCAATGTTAACATGTTCGTTTCTTGCCATTTAGACCGAGACGTGAACCAGCGCGTCTTCAATATGTCCCACTCCGGAAAGGAATCTTCAGATTTGTGCGTATTCATGGCCTGACGGTGTGGGCTTAGTCTGTCCTCAACTATGACTCAGATGAGGTGGACTGCTGCTCTGGAGGTCCCAGATATGTCGGAGGGGCAGACGCAGTTTTCGTGGCCCAACATCATGTGAATTCACCTGAAAAGTTCAATATTTTCAACTCAAGCAGCAAAATGTGCAAAACGCACTGAACTCTCTTAACACGCCGCAGCAACGTGTCCCAATCGCGATGGAGCGGATTTGCGTCCAATCGCGTCTCTCCGTTGACTTTGTGTGTAATCTTATTGTGTGAATGTGAAAATTCGTGTTCGGTGTGGCCGTACCATCACACTAGTGATCCATTAGACAGCAATGCGAACTCCTCGCCGCGTCCACCCCTATTCATTTATATGAAAAGAAAATTCTGCTCCAACAAAGCATTCTGGGTAAGAGTAGCCATTGCGGCACATCCAAAATGTTGAGCAGAGCCCAACTTTATGCAAATGATTCGTCGACTGCGAGCACATGGTGAGGCGAGTATCCAATAGTACAGAGAAAGCGTGACGATCCTCGGCTTCAGTCCATGATTCAAGATGAAGGTCGTTACCGCCCCCACACCAAGCATCTAGGGAATGCTCAGCAAGCGTCATCGGAACGCCCACCTCTGCGGGGAGGGTAGCGTTGTGAATGAGTGGTGCGATGCAGAGTTGGCATCGCTGTCGAGTGGATTAGCAGCGTTCGAACATCCACACAGGTTTACAAAACCATACTGATGTAATTTTTTATTTGATTATTTTTACATCAGCCTGAACTGATGACTGATACTGGACGCCGATATTTCTAAACTGATATTTCATACAGATTTTCTGTCAAATGAAAATAAATCTCAGAAAATCTGTTTTTAATTACAATTGAAAATAAAAAAAATAGTGACAGTTAAACTCATGAATATGATAAAAGATGGTCACATTTCTTTCCTGTTCTTTTTTTAAGAAAAAAATAATTTTTACTTCCCCTTTTTTCTTTTCTTCTTTTGTTTCGTTTTCTCTGTTTTTCCTTCACCTGTCAGTAAATCATGGAATCAGGGGGAAAATATCCAACAGTATTGGCCAATACTGATACAAGAAAAAAATTACAGATCAACCCTGTATGTGTATGTATATATATATATATATATATATATATATATATATATATATATATATATATATATATATATATATATATATATATATATATATATATATATATATATATATATATATATATATATATATATATATATATATAAAACAAAAAGATTGTAAGACAGAAGCTGGAAACCAAAGATCAGAACTTGAACATGAACTGCTTTGTTATTTCATGATTGTTTAATAGTATTTGAATTTTTATTCCATTTGTAACATGTGAAACCTAATGTTTGACTTTTGTGGAACTACTGATGCTTTGTGTTCTGAAAATATGGAATTAAATCACAATGCAGATAGAATGGATGCGATGCTACTGTAATACAACACTGCCACCTGCTGGAAATAATAAATACTCATCTGGAATTATTATTATTATTATTATAGACTGGAGTTTTAACAGGAAATGCTACAGAAAACAACTGGAAACATTTTAATCTGACCTTAAGTGTATTAGTGTCATTTTTTATTTAAAATCTGTGATCAGATTAAAATCAGGCAGAATCACCTGAAGAGCAACTTTTTAAATCTGTGAAATATTTGTTCTTTCATTTTCCAACTGCCAATAAAAAACAAAAAAATAAAAAGGAGATGGATTATTTTTGTTTTCGTTTTCTTAATCCAACATGAAAAACAAACAAATCTTTTTTTTCATATTTCAATTTTAGGCTCAGATGTTTGTTTATGTTTTTGTGTGATTAAGAAATGAAAACGAAAATAATCCATCTCCTTTTCATGTTATTTTTTTTTATTTGACAGTTGAAAAACAAAAGAATGAATGATGTACAGATTTGTTTTCAGTTAGATACAAGAACTGTTTTATAAACAAAAGAACTGGAACTAATCTGACCAAGACTAGTTTGACTGGATCAAAAAGCAGATTTATTCATTTATTTATTTTTTGCTTCAAGATTTTTGAGATTTTGCTAAATTTTTAATTTCCATATTATTTTATTTTTTCAAGATTTTTTTTTTTGCTTAATTAAAGACTTTTTGGTTTAATTCAAGATGTTCTGTTTCTGTTTTGCTTTAGTCAAGTTCTTTTTTTGTTTCATTTTGGGGGGGGGCTTTACTGAAGTTTACTGTGCTTTGTTATTTCATTCAATATTTTTTTACACTTCCTTTATTCAAGTTTTTTTTTTTTTGCTTAATTCAAGAAAAACTACTTGCTATACATAATTTTTAAAAAAACTTGTTTTCAGAGGAGCATTTTTTTTTTCCAGTGTGAAAGAAATTTCCAGATTTGCTTTTGTGGAAAATATAAGAAAAGATCAACAAAAAACACATGTACAAAAATGGTATTATATATATATATATTTATTTATTTTTACTAAACAATCGATGCAAAACTATAATAAAAAGTAGCCAATATGATCAACATAAGATTTTTAAAGTATCTACTGTCAAAAACATTATAAATAAATGCTTTTGTCTGCAGTACTTGGCTGAAGCTGTGAGGTAGCAGCACATTCGACAGCATATTCTAACAATCATGTGACTCCATTCTACTGTCATGGCAGGGTTTTCTAAATGACTTTGACCTTTAACCTTTAGCTACGACAGTTGAGACCAAGATGAGGAGGAGAAAAGATGAAAGGTTGAAATGACTGGATGTGCAGTAACCTGGAAAAGTCTACATGTGTGTTTTTGTCATTTCTATTATTACCTCCACCACCAGGTAACGGCGCCGTCTGTCAGCAGGATTATGCAAAAAGTTCTGAATGGATTTTGATGAAACTTTCAGGAATGATGGATAACGGGTCAAGGAAGAACCCATTAGATTTTGAGCGATAAAGGTCAAAGGTCACACTAAAAGTCAACAGCTAAAACATCAGTGGTAATATCTCAGTCACATCACGTTTTGACGACATATCAAGTCTGTTGTCTCTGACTGACTTGTTAGTAATTTCTTGATCTGGAAATGATTTTGGTGGTTATCGGGGGTGGGGGGGGGTGGGGGCGGGGTAGTTTCACAGTTTGTCCTTTGGTCAAGAGTTTAGCAATCCAGTGAGCTCCAGGCAAAACAGAGCAATACCACAGGAAACTGTGGGGGCAGTAGAGAGGCTGAAGTGTAAAATTTCAGAATTCCACCCACGAATAAGGTTCCTGCTCGGGCTTTAAGGAATAACTAACCCTGGCAAGGAAACAGTGAAAGGTATATCAGCAGTCATCCTGAAATACTGAAATGCTTCTCCTCATCCATATGACTCACAGGTAGCACCAATGACACCAGTTCACCATCAACTATCCTCCTTGTATTAAGTGGACACACATGTGCATCTATTTCTGGTCTGTTGTTCATGCCTCCACAGAAAAATACATCAAAATCACTTCAATAGACGCCATGTTTTTGAACCCTCTGCAATACAACTCGTTACTTCCCCATAGGCGATTTCAAGCGCAACATCCATAATACGGACGGAGGCATAAATACCAGCTCCGGGAGCAACGTCAGGAACAGAAAAACAAATTTCGTCCAGTTCAGGAGGAATAAATTAGGTTTAACAACGCAAGGGGCATTCTCACAAACTTGCTAGGATGTCCCACCTGGACCCACACTCCCCACATCAGATCCTTTCATTGTCGAACAAACTTGTCTCGCAGATTCTTCCACTTTCTCATAAACTCGGCCAAATCCATATTCACACAAGACGTCTTCAACAATGACGTTGGTGTTCACAAAACGAGACAGAAGGGAAGCGGAAATGCATGTAGTGTGGATGTAGAATGGACCAATCAGAGGCCTCTTTGCTGGTCTTCTCTGCGACACTGTGGTGGGTTACATTTTCTGGGTGGTGCGTGCAACTCTCTGAGATGGAGGGTAAAGAGCCTGTGACGTACCTGTGACACATCGCAGGCGACTTGGCTTCGGAGTATAAATGGAACTTTAGGGTTCAATATCTTTGATCAAGGACACTTCAACATGTGGACAATCAGAGCCAGGATTTGAACCGCCTAACCTTTGGTCATTCAACGACCCGCTCTACCAACTGAGCTAGAGCCAAAATGGAAGCAGGTCAGATGACTTTAGATCTATTGTCTATAAATCAGTCCTTCTGATAGACTGTAAAGTTCCTCTGGAGGTGATTCTGTCTGATTTGAAGTCCAGTAAAAACCTCTACTTACGACAGCCTCAGCTAACAAAAAAATTCAAGTAACGAAAAACCTTTACCTCAATTTTTTGTCTGTGAATACAAAAGAAAATTCTATTTACGAAAGGAAACAAACCTCAGAGATATAAATACAGTGCATTGCTATATGTAACTACGTAATTTATGTAAATACGTCACATACGTACTGTACATAGCATCTATGAGGGAGCTACCCATGATGCTTTTCATTACCCTTTGACCCTCACTCATCACAGACCAGCTGTTGTCTCTCCATGGTAACACAGACACTTTAACGGTCTTTTCTCCACCTAGACCAGCGCTGTTAGTCTCAAAACTTCAGCCGAACGGTGCAAGAAGCGTATATGACCAACATATTATTAAAAACTTGGACTCTGCAAGCCCGGAGACGTGGAGACGCTCTGACCGTCGTCCTGCTCGCCAACGTACACTCACTGGAAAACAAACTGGACTACCTGAGCCTGGATATAAACACCAAACATGATCCACCAGACTGCTGCATCCTCATTCTCACCCAGACGTGGATCAACTCTTCTGTCCCAGACACCAATATTAGCCTAGATGTGCCAACAATATTCAGACAGAAGCCATGCTCTCACAGGTAAAACCCGGTGTGGTGGTGTTTGTATCTACACTAACTGCTGGAATTAGCCTGGACAGGCTAAAATCTAAATCTACATTTTCTTTAAACACATATTTCATACAAAACTACTGTATAATAATAATAATAATAATAATAGTATTGCAATAATAGTATTATGTAATAATAGTAATAGTATTTCAAGGCCCCCAATACTATTGGAAATGGGTAAAAGGCTGGTAGTTTTGGTGACAGGTGAGTACCATATTTAAAACCACTTTCTAAAAGCAGTGATTGGACGAAGCCAAGCATAAACAACCACATCATCAGTTTTCAATCAGGGTCACATGACTGTGGGTAGCATTTGTTTTGGCCTCAGTGTTTGGTCTGAAGCAGCTGCTAAACAATAAATACAACACAATATTTGGCTTCTGAAAATCAACATTTTCTACCACAAATATCTGATCACACTTAAAATAAAACAAAAAAACTAATGTTGAATAAAGAAAAATAAATAAAAACTTTTCCCCTCGCAGATTTTATTTTGCTTAAAGTTTTTTTTCTGAATTGAAGGTTCTTTTTTCTTTAATTGAAGATTTTTTTGTGTAATTTAAGCAACAATACTCGTACTCGTCGTCTTCCACCAGCCTCAGTAAAGCCGCCCAGACCTCAGCCTTCACCTCCAGGGGAATCCCAAGGCGTTCCCAGGCTCGGCGAGAGATATGTATAATCCCTCCAGCGTGTCCTGGGTCAGCCCCGAGGTCTCCTCCCGGATGGACATACCCAGAACACCCCCCCAGGGAGGCATCCAGGAGGCATCCTCACGAGGTGCCTCAGCCACCTCAGCTGGTTCCTCTGGACAGGGAGGAGCAACGGCTCTACTCCCAGTTCCTCCCAGATGTCCGAGCTAAGGTTAAGCTCCGCCCACCCTGACAAGGAAACTCATTTCAGCCGCTTGTAATAATTCTCATCTATAATTTTAATAATTTTCATCTAATCATTTTGACTTTTAGCTCACGATGTTGAGTTTTTTTCATCTCATAGTTTTGACTCCACTTCGTATCTCAGAATTTTGAATTTTTCTCACTTTATTTTGACTTTTTATCTTACAAATTTGGACTTTTTATTGCATAATTTTGACTTTATATCTCATAATCTCACCCTATCTCTAAGGCTGAGCCCCGCCCACCCTGTGAAGGAAATTAATTTCAGTCGCTTGTACCTGTGATCTCACTCTGTCGGTCATGACCCAAAGCTCATGACCATAGGTGAGGGTCGGAACGTAGATCGACCGGTAACCTTCACCACAACAGATCAGTTTAACACCCGCATTACTGCAGATGTCGCTCCAATCCACCCGTCGACCTCCCGCTCCATCCTTCCGTCCACTCATGAATAAGATCCAGAGGTCCTTAAACTCCTCCACCTGAGTCAGGACCTTCCCCCCGACCCGAAGAGGCCACTCTACCCTTAGGACCCTGGCCTCAGACTTGGAGGAGCTGATCTTCATCCCACCCTCTTCACACTCCGCTGCGAACCGCTCCAGTGAGAGCTGGAGGTCACTGCTCGATGGAGCCAAGAGGACCACATCATCCGCAAAAAGCAGAGACGAGATCCTCCTCCCACCACACTCAACCCCCCCCCACCCAACTGCGTCTAGAAAAGTTATGAACAGAACTGCAGATAATTCTAGATTTTTTTAATTAAATTTTTAAATTAAGATTTTTTTTGCCAAATTCAAAAAATGTTTGTTTTGTTTGTATAATTCAAGATATTTTTCGCTTATTTCAAGTTTTTTTGATTAAAATTTTTTTGGCCTAATTTAATATTTTTTGGGCTGAATTCAAGATTTTTTTTGTTTAATTGAAGATTTTTTTGGTGTAATTTAAGCAAAAATATCTTGTATTAATTTGCTATTGACACATTTTTACCGGGGCATTTTTCCAGTGTAAATCAGTTCCTACAGTTCCTGTTCAGGTGATTCTATCAGACTTTAAGTGTGATGAGATATTTGGACTACAAATGAGAAAACTACACTTGGTTAGACTTGTATTTTTTTCCCAGTGTCCCTGAGTAAAACCCTTTCTGTCAGTGTGAAAACATGTGAACAGGTTATTTTAACATGTCTCCTTTTTCTGTTTGTAAAACAACTTCATCCCTTTGAAATGAAGGACATAGTGGAACAGCTGTTTTCTTCTAATGACCCTAACAAAGGTCACAAAAGGTCACGGTGTCAGAGTTCAAACATCTCATCCTCTCCATCCCTCAATTTCTTGGTGAGTTTGGTGACAGTCCGGGGCACATTCAGAAGTGTGTTCTGCTGTTGCATTCTGGGAGGTGACATGACACTGTGAGAGCGTGTGAGTGGGCGTCGCTCTGCGCTCCTGCCGCCGCTGCTGCTGCTGCTGCAGGCGGCTTCTAACGCCACCACCCTGGAAAACACACAGGACAGAAGGTGAGCAGCAGGAAAAGCACAGACATGTTCATAGGTAGGTTTCAGTCATGTGACAATGATGATGATGATGATGCAATTTCAGCTGTAGGGCAGGAAGTAACCATGGAGACTGTTGCTATGAAGGAAACCATTGAAGAAAGTGTTTATTGTATGGATTTAGATCCAGTGTCCAAACACAGACACATACAGTTAGTTCAAACGTACTGGACGTGACCCGTATCTGATGGAAATTAATGAGATTCCAACAATCTGTGCTGTGGATATTACCAACTACCTGGTCCTGCAGACATCCTACTACACCAGCAGCAGAGGAAAGACTGGGAAAGTTTGAAGACATAGAACTGTTTTGTCAGTGGGTGGATCCACAACCTCGGTACCAAAAGGTTCAGTGATAATTATAGTTTGTTCTTCACCAGGGTGAGTGTTTTATTTGTAAAGATGTGACGTCAATATGTATAGATGTTTGTTGACATTAGTCACTGCTAGCCACTAGCAGCTAGCGACTAATGTAAACAAACATGTTCCTCACCTTGATGTGTCTAGTTAAACTATATTCCAACAGTGTAAATGAACATTTAACACAACCTAATGGTACATCCACAAAAAAAGTTAGCTTTGGAACATACCTCTGACCAAGTGTTTGCTGCAGACACGGGCATTAGCATTAGCATTAGCATTAGCAGACTCTGCTCCTCCCAACCATAAATACAGAGTTTAAATCTGTTTTTCCATTTCTCACCTTTGTGAATGACAATCTTTGATTCACTCAAAATCAATTACTTCCCTCGGGGAGAATGATTGTCGCAGCCGTAAACTACACAAAACAGACCTCACTGGGCTTCACTTCCTGCCCTCCATGTGAAAATTGTACGCTGACTATATAGTAATGTGACGTCACGTGAAATCTACCTTTTCTATAAACTAAGACTTTCAAAGTCTGAGCCTCCCCTCAAAAAATATGAATAATAATCAAGGCTGTTCGAGGAGTTCTGATAAGGGATGTGCGACTGACCCGAAGTGAGCGGGTGCCCGTGGCTGAAAAATATTGTTAATGATATTGGGGTTGCAGTCAGTCGGGTCGTTTGTCGTTTGAGATAAACATTAAAACACTTTATGAACTGAATTTCTGTGAAGGTATCGTACAACGTGGTCAGTATCCTACAGTATGGAGGGAGCAAGAGAGGAAGGAGAGTTGGGAGAGTGGACGTAAGTTTGGACACATTGGCTGAGGTTTTTAAAGATCATGAGTGGCTCCCAGTGTTGTTGTTTCCATGGAAACCAGGTTCAAATGTGTCTTTGGGTGTTACAGGTTGTTGGTTTAGATGCTGCGTTAGTGTTGATAACTTTTGAATGATGAAGCAGAACAAACATATTTATAAACATATTAACTTACAAATAACGACATGTAAATGTTCTTCACTTCTATAGTTGTTCCACCTTCATGGTTCAAAGCGCTTTACATTAGCCTCACATTCACCCATTCACACACACTCATACACCAGTAGGTTTATAAGGTTCTGTCAGTCCTACTGGTAGACTAAGGGTTCAGTGTCTTTGTTCAAGGACACTTGGACAGCCAGAGCCTGGACGCGAACCGCCAACCCTTTAGTCCATTGGACGACCCGCTCTACCAACTGAGCCGCAGCCGCCCTAAGTATATAAGGATATTTATATAAATGTAAAGAGTATAAAGTACATATATTGATATAAATGTAAAGAGTATAAAGTACAAATATTTATGTAAATGTAAAGAGTATAAAGTACATATATTGATATAAATGTAAAGAGTATAAAGTACAAATATTTATGTAAATGTAAAGAGTATAAAGTACAAATATTTATGTAAATGTAAAGAGTATAAAGTACATATATTTATATAAATGTAAAGAGTATAAAGTACATATATTGATATAAATGTAAAGAGTATAAAGTACAAATATTTATGTAAATGTAAAGAGTATAAAGTACATATATTTATATAAATGTAAAGAGTATAAAGTACATATATTTATATAAATGTAAAGAGTATAAAGTACATATATTTATATAAATGTAAAGAGTATAAAGTACATACATTTATACAAAAATGTAGGGAAGAAAAGTTTCCAGAAAAAATAAATACTTCAGTAAAGTAAAACAACAACAAAAAATCTTGTAGACGAACAAGTTTTTCCTTCAAATCTTTATTTGATTTAAAGTGTGTATTTGTGGTAGAGAACAGACCCAGGTTGGGGGGGGGGGGTACACTCACCTTTTCTCTGCCTCTCGACAGCCTTTGACTGCAGCGTGTTTAGACTGACTGATCAAAGCATCCAGTCTTTTCAGAAACTCTCCTGGCGTCAGCTCCCTGCACTCCAGCTGTTTCTGTTCACCGTCCTCACACCGACCTTCAGCCAAATCCACCTGCGTCCCACTGACGTCCAGCTCCGACATCACAGGGATAGACAAGGACTTCTTCAGGAAAATAGACTCATTAGTGTAAAGTCTGTTTGCCCTTTTGATTTGTTCCATCTGAAAGACAGAAAGCATTTACAGTCTAGAGACTGCGGTCTAATCTGATTAAACTAATCTGACTAAAATCATTTTATCTGCTTCCATTGGAAGATTTTGTTGCTTGAATTAAGCAAATAAATAAATACAATTATCTTGAATTAAGCAAAAAGCTGATTTTTTTTCCTTAATCCAAGATTTCTTTTTGTTCTTTCAAGATTTTTTTTCTTTGTTACAACCCAGAAAGATGATAGGAGTCTACGGGTAAAAATAAGGGAAGTAACAAAAATGGTAGCTTTGGCTATGCAGCGGTTTATTAACTAACAGACAACAAAATGTAAATCATAAAGACTCACAGACCACACAAATATAAATCAACACAAATTTACTTTACAATTTACTTTCCTATCTGCTCATTTGTTTTTAGTTTTTTGTATATATGTCTATGTTTAGTACTTCAGTTATTGATTATTGGTATTGTTATTATTCTTATTGTTATTATTTTTATTATTATCATCATTTTTTTGTACTATGCACTATATTGCTATAAGTTTAATTCAGGTTATTGGGGAAGTGAAGAAGGGGTAGAATTAAATAAGTTTATGCTTCATCCTACTCCTTTTCAAACATGTCATTGTTATTATTATTATTGTTGTATTGATTATTGTTGCACTTTGCACATGTTTGAAATAAATCATTCAAATCAAATCAAATTTCTCAATACTCTGAGTCAATAAAGAACAGTAGTCACTAAAAGAAAGGAAAAAAAAACACTATATGATGGGGCCACACAGAGCACAATAAATAATAAGTAAATGTTAGCTAGCTGCCACACACCAGAGAACAGTCAATAAAATCTTGAAGTAAACAAAAAGAAAAATATTGAATTAAGCAAATATAAATAAATGAATAAATATAATAAATAAATAATTCAAACCCTAATTCAACATTTCAGAGGAATTAACTCCTTCCATGTCAGAAAAATTATCAAATTCAGAATTAAGAGTGAAAAAAAAAAACGGTGAAATTTATTCTCTTAATTTGGAATAGTCAATTTCAACTGGAATGGGGGGTTTACGAAAAGCTCCAAAAAGCAGTTAGAGGGTAAAAAAATCTGCAAAAATACAGTAAAACTAAAAAAGGAAAATGACCACAGCACCACAAAGACCAGTAAAAAAAAAAAAAAGAAAATATCAGAAACCACATGTTTCACTGAACATGCTCAGAAAGAACACGGTCTACACATTTTTAGACATTTCCAATTGGAGCCAATGGTTGAATTTTCACGAATATAAATCATAGTTTCAGAATGCTCAGGGGTTAAAAGGTTCAAGTAAATAAACTCATCCTCATATTTAATCCATATCTGAATAGATCTGAGTCAATGCTTTCATGTGACACGTCGTACAACTGACACAAATCACATTTTGGAGTAAAAATACTTGGCCTAAATTACGTGACACGTGGACGCAAATTTAACTTTTTTTTTTCCCACTTTTCTCAAACATCCAAAACATGCCGTTTTCATCACAAACAGATTCTAGATGAAACATAGGCCTTTAGTTCTGATGTTAACCCTTTAACCCCTGAGCCTAAAACACTACACCTGGACGATTCAATTCAATTTGATTTATAAAGCCCCAAATCCCAACAAAGTCATGTCCCAGGGCTTTACAGAAACACAATTAACTTTTTTTTTTACCAGTTTAACAAACTAAAAATGTTAGAAAATATGCTATGAGTCTGTTTGTCCATTTTTCTACAGCACCCCCCCCCCCCCCCCCCAGACTATTCCAAAATAACTTTTGTGTATGATATAATTAACGATAAACCAATACATCAGCTGAACCATATACTGAGTCCATATGTATATCATTCCATGCTAATGTGTAAATTTTTTAGTGCCGACAATTGATAGACGTACAGCCTTAATTATGATAGATATGGACAAAACTTTTATTGAGTCCTATTTCTCTTATAGTCCTGACATAAATATGATGCATTTGGAAAAATAGTCCAATAAATGACGGAATTAGAAAAAAATCATTTCCAGGTTGATGGACGGAAAGGTAGGTACAATTTCATTTTTTTAGTCATGCTTGATTGTGTATTGAATAAACAACCTCCTCCTTTGAAAATATTCATGTTTTTATTTTTTTATCCTGAAGTTATAATTAAAAATAATGTTCTGGAGAAAACTGTAGTGTTTTTGTACTAGTTTCTGTGGTTTGAGATAAGAAATAATATCAAGTAACGGACGTCAGTCATTCAGTCCAGAAAAATGACGGGTGTTACACAGCCTGCTACTGATGAACTTACATTGTGAAATACACACTAAATACGTAGGAATTATTCTAGTTAGTATATTGACACGATAAGGGCAGATAAATCAGTATTAATCAAAGGCTTTGGCTGTAAATCGTTAGTAACGTCCGTTATTACATGACGTCCGATCATTATAAATCATTATAAATAATGATCGGACGTCATGTAATAACGGACGTTACTAACGATTTACAGCCAAGGCCTTTGATTTGATTAATTACTCAAATAGACCATTGCATCTGATGTGTGTTACCTATATGTATATGCTCATGTAATTTCATGGTGATATCTACAGTATTCATTGAGTTATAGCATGATATGTCTCTGTGGACACACACATACACACACAGTTGTGTCACAAAATACATTTTACAACGGCATCTATTTTGGTAAGGAAAAAAAAAGATGCTTTTTTTACGGTTTCCGACACAATTTCCGGGAAGTGCAGGCAGAATCAGACCCGGTATTAGAATTGTAACAGCACTTACCTGCTGAAAAATGTACACTTAGTAAATACATAAAGTGTAGTGTGTGTAAGTGTGTGTCGTTGTGGGTGTTGTGATGCGTCTTGTGTGGTGTTTGGTGTTGGTTGCTTTTAATCACTCCCCGCTTACAGCTACCGCCGCTGGATAGCAGTGTCCTATGAAAAGACAGCTGAGTGTGTAAGTCTCTTCCAGTACACAGCTTATCCAACATCAAGTCTGCTGTAGTGTGTCCCAGTGGCGACACACGGTAACTATGTCTCCACGGACAAAGGCTAAATCTACACAGGCTACGGAGGAGGACTGGCCCCCAGACATGTGGTGTGCAGGCCCACTGGCATGTGGATATGCCCTGATGCCTCAGGAAAAAGGTCCCCCAGCTATGGGTCAAACAGTCTCATTACCTTGTGAGTGCTAGGGATAGCAAAAGGCTAAGGGAAATAACCCTGACAGAAAATTTGGAGTGGAGCCCCGTAGGCAAGTAGTCCCTGGTTGTGCACCAGACTATTCCAGCAGCTCCTGCAACCGAAACCACTGCCAGACGTATTGCTCCTGCTCTCCTCCAGTCTACAGTGGCAAGGTTGAGAGGGGCGTCCTGATGCTTGGGTAACCCAGGATCTCCATAAAACTGCCCAGGCGTTGTGCCTCGGAGTGGTCTCTCCAATATCAAAGACTGAGACTGAAAGGGGAGCCAGCAGTTGCAGGTTATAAACCCAATCTCGATTGGCGTAAAGAAGGATTCCACGGGCTGGCTTCAACGGTGGGAGGAGTCATCGTGCTACACTGATCAGCTACCGCCCAGCAAAGCTGGGCAGCCCCCGGCCAATTAGGTGCTGATCCGCCACCAGCTGCCTGTTCCTCTAGGTGTATGGAGCTTAGGGTGCCTGCACCTAACAAGCAGACAGGTTACCTGATCACCTGGTAAAAATCAAAAGAACCAAAAGAAGTCCCCATAAGTGCCATAAGTGCCCTTGCAAATGGCAAGGCACCAGGGATTGATGCCATCCACCAGAAGTCATCAAGGAAGGAAAAGCAGCTCTCTTACCACATCTCCACAAACTGCTTTGCCTATACTGGAGAGAGGGCGAAGTTCCAGGTGACATGAGGGGTGCCAAGATCATAACCCTATACAAGAACAAGGGAGATTGCAGCAATTGCAACAACTATCGTGGCATATCCCTCTTAAGCATTGTGGGCAAAGTTTTTGCTCAGGTCATCCTAACATGCCTACAGATACTGGCCGACAGAGTATACCCTGAGTCACATTGTGGCTTTCGGGCAGGCAGATCCACTACAGACAGGATTTTCTCAGTCAGGCAGCTACAAGAAAAGTGCCGGGAGCAGAATCAACCCTTGTACCTGGCATTTGTGGACCTAACAAAGGCCTTTGACCTTGTTAGCCACAGTGGACTTTTCAGACTGCTAGTCAAGGCAGACTGTCCACCAAAGCTCCTGAGTATGATCAAGTCGTTTCACACCAACATGACCAGTATCGTAAGCTTCAACTGCGATACATCTGAGCCCTTTCCAATCAAGAGCGGCATAAAACAAGGCCCTGTCCTTGCCCCTACACTCTTTGGTATCTTTTTCTCCTACCTTTTGAGCTATGCTTTCCATTCCACCTCCAACGGCATCTACATTCACACTAGACAAGATGGCGGTCTGCTAAACCTTGCTCGTCTGCGTGCCAAAACCAAGATAACCCGTGTTCTTATTAGGGAGTTGCTGTTCGCCGATAACGCAGCAATAGTAAGCCACAGCAACGAAAGGCTCCAGAGTAGAGCTGGGCAAAAAATCTATTTAGATTTAAAATCGAGTTTTATGGCAAAATCGATTCATATTTTAGGAAAATCGTGCAATCCGATTCCCCTCCACACGCACTTTTTTCCTCGCAAAAAGAAAACCATGAACCAGACTGCTTTCCGTAGTGTTTCACCCCAGGCCTCGCCTACGATCCCTTTCTTCTGCAGCACGGGGAGCAATATGGCACCCTCCAGTGAGGGAGACATGATGACTTAAAAAAGCAGAGACTAGCACTGCCAGCACTTCTTCAAAATGTTCAACAAACACTGACTGAAAGCTTTTCTCGCAGCACACCTTATGATAAACATGGAGCACGATGTGGAGCGATAACAGACACAATAACATCATATATCCAAAATATTGGTAACATGTTCAGGTTTATTGAAGTAGTTTGATTGATAATAAGGTTTTGTTTTATTTTGTCCTTACAAAGTAAAAATGTTACTAGTTTTATTTTTATCTTACATTTGCACTACTACGTTTTTTACAATGTTTTTCATATAATATGAGTATTAATGTATATTGTTTTAGTTGTTAAAATATTTTAAGCTTTCTTTTTTCCAACAAAATGTATCTTTTACACTATTTTTTTTGCACAGTTTTTCCTGTAACAGTGGTGGATATGTCTGGACTTACTACAGTTCATGTAGACAAAGTCTCAGGTTGTAGTTGCACCTTTTGCACAAATGATTTATTATTTACACTTATTTGTAGAAGTATTTTTGTTTTACATGTTATTTAATTAAAAAAAGAAGATGAAAGAAACCACGTTTCTAGTGTTTTCATTTTCATTTAGCCCACGTGGGAAAAAATTGTATCGTGAATCGAGTTTTTTGGGAAAAAATCGGAGATTTTTTTAAAAGAGAAAATCGCCCAGCCCAACTCCAGAGCCTCATGGACAAATTTTCTGATGCTTGCAAGGAATCTGGGCTGACTATCAGCGTTAAGAAAACAGAGGTTATGTCACAGAATGCCCCAATTCCACCATCTATCTCCATCAATGGATCAACCCTTGCTGTGGTGGAAAATTTTAAATACCTTGGCTCCACCATCTCAAGCTATTTGTCGCTAGACGCTGAAATTAACATCAGAATTGACAGAGCGGCAACCAGGATTTCCAGGCTCACTAAACGAGTCTGGGAAAACAAGAACCTGACACTTAACACAAAGTTAAAGGTCTACCAGGCCTGTGACCTGAGTACCCTACTCTACAGTAGTGAGACCTGGACAACATACACTAGCCAGGAAAAGAGGCTAAATGCCTTCCACCTGAGAAGCCTGAGAAAGATCTTCGGAATCAGGTGGCAGGACGAGATTACCAACACTGAGGTCCTCCACCGGGCAAAAAGCAAAACCATCTTTGCCATACTTAGCGAGTGCCACCTAAGATGGCTTGGACACGTTCGCCGGATGGGAGAAGGCCGTATCCCAAAGGACCTCTTTTATGGTGAACTCAAGCATGGATCACGCTCCCCTGGCCGTCCTCACCTCTGATTCAAGAATGTCTGTAAACGTGACCTTCAGTCTTTCCACATCAACAGCAAATCCTGGGAGGTCACAGCATCCGATCAATCTCTATAGCGTCAAGCCGTGAAATCTGGGTTGAGAAAGGCTGAGGATGACAGGACCAAGAGATGGGAAGAGAAAAGGGCAAAACGTAAAAGCCCAAATACCACCTAATACGACCACAAGGGGACACACCCCATCGTCTCTCGAGACAGAAGGAGGCCGAGGAGTGTGTGTAAGTGTAGCGTGTGTGTAAGTGTAGTGTGTGTGTAAGTGTAGTGTGTGTGTAAGTGTAGTGTGTTTGTAAGTGTAGTGTGTGTGTAAGTGTAGTGTGTGTGTAAGTGTAGTGTGTTTGTAAGTGTAGTGTGTGTGTAAGTGTAGTGTGTGTGTAAGTGTAGTGTGTGTGTAAGTGTAGTGTGTGTGTAAGTGTAGTGTGTTTGTAAGTGTAGTGTGTGTGTAAGTGTAGTGTGTGTGTAAGTGTAGTGTGTGTGTAAGTGTAGTGTGTGTGTGTAAGTGTAGTGTGTTTGTAAGTGTAGTGTGTGTGTAAGTGTAGTGTGTGTGTAAGTGTAGCGTGTGTGTAAGTGTAGCGTGTGTGTAAGTGTAGCGTGTGTGTAAGTGTAGCGTGTGTGTAAGTGTAGCGTGTGTGTAAGTGTAGCGTGTGTGTAAGTGTAGCGTGTGTGTAAGTGTAGCGTGTGTGTAAGTGTAGCGTGTGTGTAAGTGTAGCGTGTGTGTAAGTGTAGTGTGTGTGTAAGTGTAGTGTGTGTGTAAGTGTAGTGTGTTTGTAAGTGTAGTGTGTGTGTAAGTGTAGTGTGTGTGTGTAAGTGTAGTGTGTTTGTAAGTGTAGTGTGTGTGTAAGTGTAGTGTGTGTGTAAGTGTAGTGTGTGTGAAAGTGTAGTGTGTTTGTAAGTGTAGTGTGTGTGTAAGTGTAGTGTGTGTGTAAGTGTAGTGTGTGTGTAAGTGTAGTGTGTGTGTAAGTGTAGTGTGTTTGTAAGTGTAGTGTGTGTGTAAGTGTAGTGTGTGTGTAAGTGTAGTGTGTGTGTAAGTGTAGTGTGTTTGTAAGTGTAGTGTGTGTGTAAGTGTAGTGTGTGTGTAAGTGTAGTGTGTGTGTAAGTGTAGTGTGTGTGTAAGTGTAGTGTGTGTGTGTAAGTGTAGTGTGTGTGTAAGTGTAGTGTGTGTGTAAGTGTAGTGTGTGTGTGTAAGTGTAGTGTGTTTGTAAGTGTAGTGTGTGTGTAAGTGTAGTGTGTGTGTAAGTGTAGTGTGTGTGTAAGTGTAGTGTGTTTGTAAGTGTAGTGTGTGTGTAAGTGTAGTGTGTGTGTGTAAGTGTAGTGTGTGTGTAAGTGTAGTGTCTGTGTAAGTGTAGTGTGTTTGTAAGTGTAGTGTGTGTGTAAGTGTAGTGTGTGTGTGTAAGTGTAGTGTGTTTGTAAGTGTAGTGTCTGTGTAAGTGTAGTGTGTGTGTAAGTGTAGTGTCTGTGTAAGTGTAGTGTGTGTGTAAGTGTAGTGTGTGTGTAAGTGTAGTGTGTGTGTAAGTGTAGTGTGTGTGTAAGTGTAGTGTGTGTGTGTGTAAGTGTAGTGTGTGTGTGTGTAAGTGTAGTGTGTGTGTAAGTGTAGTGTGTGTGTAAGTGTAGTGTCTGTGTAAGTGTAGTGTGTGTGTAAGTGTAGTGTCTGTGTAAGTGTAGTGTGTGTGTAAGTGTAGTGTGTGTGTAAGTGTAGTGTGTGTGTAAGTGTAGTGTGTGTGTAAGTGTAGTGTGTGTGTAAGTGTAGTGTGTGTGTAAGTGTAGTGTGTGTGTGTGTAAGTGTAGTGTGTGTGTGTGTAAGTGTAGTGTGTGTGTAAGTGTAGTGTGTGTGTAAGTGTAGTGTGTGTGTAAGTGTAGTGTGTGTGTGTGTAAGTGTAGTGTGTGTGTGTGTAAGTGTAGTGTGTGTGTAAGTGTAGTGTGTGTGTAAGTGTAGTGTGTGTGTGTAAGTGTAGTGTGTTTGTAAGTGTAGTGTGTGTGTAAGTGTAGTGTGTGTGTAAGTGTAGTGTGTGTGTAAGTGTAGTGTGTTTGTAAGTGTAGTGTGTGTGTAAGTGTAGTGTGTGTGTAAGTGTAGTGTGTGTGTAAGTGTAGTGTGTGTGTGTGTAAGTGTAGTGTGTGTGTAAGTGTAGTGTGTGTGTAAGTGTAGTGTGTGTGTGTAAGTGTAGTGTGTTTGTAAGTGTAGTGTGTGTGTAAGTGTAGTGTGTGTGTAAGTGTAGTGTGTGTGTAAGTGTAGTGTGTTTGTAAGTGTAGTGTGTGTGTAAGTGTAGTGTGTGTGTGTAAGTGTAGTGTGTGTGTAAGTGTAGTGTCTGTGTAAGTGTAGTGTGTTTGTAAGTGTAGTGTGTGTGTAAGTGTAGTGTGTGTGTGTAAGTGTAGTGTGTTTGTAAGTGTAGTGTGTTTGTAAGTGTAGTGTGTGTGTAAGTGTAGTGTGTGTGTAAGTGTAGTGTGTGTGTAAGTGTAGTGTGTGTGTAAGTGTAGTGTGTTTGTAAGTGTAGTGTGTGTGTAAGTGTAGTGTGTGTGTAAGTGTAGTGTGTGTGTAAGTGTAGTGTGTGTGTAAGTGTAGTGTGTGTGTGTGTAAGTGTAGTGTGTGTGTAAGTGTAGTGTGTGTGTAAGTGTAGTGTGTGTGTGTAAGTGTAGTGTGTTTGTAAGTGTAGTGTGTGTGTAAGTGTAGTGTGTGTGTAAGTGTAGTGTGTGTGTAAGTGTAGTGTGTTTGTAAGTGTAGTGTGTGTGTAAGTGTAGTGTGTGTGTAAGTGTAGTGTGTGTGTAAGTGTAGTGTGTTTGTAAGTGTAGTGTGTGTGTAAGTGTAGTGTGTGTGTAAGTGTAGTGTGTTTGTAAGTGTAGTGTGTGTGTAAGTGTAGTGTGTGTGTAAGTGTAGTGTGTGTGTAAGTGTAGTGTGTGTGTAAGTGTAGTGTGTGTGTAAGTGTAGTGTGTGTGTAAGTGTAGTGTGTTTGTAAGTGTAGTGTGTGTGTAAGTGTAGTGTGTGTGTAAGTGTAGTGTGTGTGTAAGTGTAGTGTGTGTGTAAGTGTAGTGTGTGTGTAAGTGTAGTGTGTGTGTAAGTGTAGTGTGTGTGTGTGTAAGTGTAGTGTGTGTGTAAGTGTAGTGTGTGTGTAAGTGTAGTGTGTGTGTGTAAGTGTAGTGTGTTTGTAAGTGTAGTGTGTGTGTAAGTGTAGTGTGTGTGTAAGTGTAGTGTGTGTGTAAGTGTAGTGTGTTTGTAAGTGTAGTGTGTGTGTAAGTGTAGTGTGTGTGTAAGTGTAGTGTGTGTGTAAGTGTAGTGTGTTTGTAAGTGTAGTGTGTGTGTAAGTGTAGTGTGTGTGTAAGTGTAGTGTGTTTGTAAGTGTAGTGTGTGTGTAAGTGTAGTGTGTGTGTAAGTGTAGTGTGTGTGTAAGTGTAGTGTGTGTGTAAGTGTAGTGTGTGTGTAAGTGTAGTGTGTGTGTAAGTGTAGTGTGTTTGTAAGTGTAGTGTGTGTGTAAGTGTAGTGTGTGTGTAAGTGTAGTGTGTGTGTAAGTGTAGTGTGTGTGTAAGTGTAGTGTGTGTGTAAGTGTAGTGTGTGTGTAAGTGTAGTGTGTGTGTAAGTGTAGTGTGTGTGTAAGTGTAGTGTGTGTGTAAGTGTAATCCTGACAGTATGAACATTGGAACACAGCACTGGTTTGTGTCAGAGGGACTGGATATGGTCTCCACCATCACAGTTTTTATGACTTTAGCACTAAAACATAGGTTGAAATATTCCTCATGATATATTAGCAATATTATAGCAACAAAAATTCCAGAAGTTATCTCCAGAAAACTGTCTTTTTTTTTTTTTACAGACCAACACAACTATAGTAGCAGACAAACCAGTGGAACGCAGTGTGTCCTGCCTTTAAGCAGAACCAATCAACTACAGCCAAGTGTCTGTTATAGAGCCATGCTTGTATGGAATGGACTTCCAGTGTTTCAAAAAGAATTTAAGACTTCTTTTGTTGACAGGGAGTCTGCAGGAAGCTGAGGGCATGTGAAGAAGGTTGGGTGGTGTTCTATGATGGTATCACTTATGTATTGTTGGGTCGATGATATTCTTGACCCGTTTGTGATGGTGTAAAATGTGATGTCAGGATCCACAACACACATACACACACACACATATATATATACATATATATGCAGTGTTGTAACGAATACCAGTATACTATTAAATACTATTATACTATTAAAGCGCTTTGAGCACCATGAAGGTGGAAAAGCGCTATATAAAAATGCAGTCCATTTATTACACTAGGCATTTAAAAAGGTACTATACTGTGTTTGAAAAGTTTGTTGTTTGGGTGAGATTATTATAATCACCCTGAGTGTGTGTGCGTGTGTGTGTGTGTGTGCGTGTGCGTGTGCGTGTGTGTGTGCGCGGAAATTGTACAAAAAAGCCATAAACAACCCAAACAAACCAAACATTATTTTTAGCAGGGGGTTCTTGATTGGAGCCCCAAGAAACCCTAGCAACGCCCCTGGGTCCTGGGTACTTTAAATTGAAGATTGTCATTTCTGTATATTTTGAAAATGATAAACATAATTTTTCGTCTAAAAAAACAACGAACCAACAACATACCGACACTCCATACTTGAGGGCCAGCCCTTGCAGTGTTTCTCCAGGTTGGATCATGTGTTCCACCCTCCTCTGTCCTCGGACCGGGGACAGCTGGGACTGGACCAAACTGCCGTAAGACTTGGTCTGCCTCCCCCGGAGCAGGCTGGTCCCTCTAACCGGTAAAGCCGCACGTTCTCCGGACATGATGAGCCACTTAATCCGGCTTTAAACTGAGATGTCACTGTCAGAAAAGGGAAACGTTCTTCACAAAGCTAATGTTGTTTAGTGTGTTGTCCACTAGTTAGCATGTTATCCTGCTAGCATAACAATTAATGAAGATGCTACGGATCCTAAAGTATCCAACTAAAAGTATAATTGTTTCGTTTCCGGACAAAACTCACGTTTTTCTTACTTTACTGAGTCTAAACTACATTATCTGTCAAATGAACCACAGAACAACTGTGTTCATACAAAGACTGCAAATTCATATTCATCGTAGTCAGCTGTCAGAGGACTAAATTGTTAGTCTTCAGCAGGATGTATTTACTCCATATGGTCCCATGATCCCTCCTAATGAGGCGTTCACGAAACGACGGACATTCTGTGTCGATGGAAAATAAAACATCAAAAGAAAACTGGTTGAAGTGAGATTTACAGTACTTTTTTAATATAATGCTCATAATCTTCACGTAGTTGTCTTTTGAATACCTCAGCATATTTTTACATATTAACAGTCACTGAACATTGCTAAACAAACAAAAAATAAAAATTGCGAATAAGACAATTATTTTCAAATATAAGATATGGCACTTTATGTAGCAAATGTCATATCTGCAGAGAATGATTATTATGTGATCAAAAGTTACAGAAATAGTGCAAAGTGTGTGTTTGTGTTTTATAATATAACTTTTAAATTTCCCATTAATCTCCGTGCCTTCAATGTAGCATACGGAACCGGAAGTGTACGTCCTGTTGCCTTCGTCTACGTGTTAGCCAACTGTGTTAGCCTCAGCTTTAATCTGTTTATTGACATAAATATAGGGCGGCAAATATGTGACCCGCCACCACGAAACCAGGCATAAGTCGCGCTGAGCCGTTCAGAGCTACAGCCAAATTTAGGCTGGAAGGTGATTTGTTATTAGTGTTTACACCTTATCAAAAAACGGTACCGTAACACCTCTATGTTCAGTTCCTGTGGTCATTACATTGAAATCCAATCAATAAAGGTGTTTATTGAGTCAATTATTTAAGCGGTGACAAAAGTTTAAGGATTGCGGAGCAAAGACAAATCCGACTTCCACCTCTTTTCGCCGAACAAACCGATCTCCGTTCCGTGATTAAACACCCAAGTGTTCGGTACGAGGTAAAAGCTTATATTGAATGCTCTTGTCCAATGTCGTAAGCCAAATGATTATAATACGTTGCAATTCTGTCCTATTATTACAATATATAGAACTTCTGTGACATGTCCATCAGAGTGTCCTTTAACATCTGTGAATAATTTTTGTCAATCGGATACGAATTATTATGCCTTGCTAAGGACTTCCTACCCCAAAACAGTCCAAAACTTTAACGGACAATATCTAAAAATATGCAAATTGCATAATAGGTCCAACTGTGGATATTAAAATGACCATAACTTTGGTTCTACTTATGATAGAAACATAATTTTTTCACCATCTTAAACCTTAGTTTCCACTCTACCAATCTACACAGATAACTCAGTTTTGATTTCCAGACACTTATGCCTGGTTTCGTGGTGGTGGGTCACATATGTCTTTCAAACGGGAAGGGGATGACCGGTCTCAGTTGAATATTCTGAAGGTATTTTTGTTGAGCTTCTCCAGAATGAAATATAAACGAGACGATAGTTTGTTGTTGTTAGCATGTTGGCTATAGTGCTAACAGGAGACGGAAAATCAGCCAAACTGAAACACTGACTCTCAGAACTTTGACTTTTTCTCTTAAAATGATGACTTTTATCTCATATTTATAACATTTTCATATGTTCTTTTTTGTTTTTTTAGATCTAATTTCCCCAAATTTCTTGCCCATATCCACAAAACTGAGTACTGTGACTTGATCAACCACATTATCTACCCAGTAATTCACTTTTACGGGCTTTATTTTAGATACATTTGAAACGTTTATGATTTTTCCTGGTTACATAAGTATTATTGTGTTCATGGCAAAAATAATACTTTTGTACTTTATTACAATTGAGAAATTGTACTTTTTACTTTTGACTTGAATCAGTACTTCTACTTTTACCAGAGTATTTTTTTCACACAAGTAGCTGTACTTCTACTTAAGTACAGAAGTCAGTAATTCCACCATCTCTGCTGTTACTATACTTATTTGCATTGTGTTCCAGAAAAGGCGAGTTGCAGACCTTTTGTCCAATTATATTACAGAGGATGAAGCAGCTCTCTTGTCAAATGGAAGGTGAATTAAATTTCCTATATCAGTTGGAAGTTGAAACACATTCTGTTTTTTATAATAGATTGATGTTTATTGAAGATTTACATGTGAAAATCCTTGTTTTGTTTCATTTAGGTACACTTGCCTTGTGTGCTCCTATCGGCCTGTGTTTGACACGATTGATATGTTAACAGTGCACCGGAAAGGAAAAAGACATTTAGAGGGTGAGACTGTTACTCAAACACTAATGTTTCATTATTTTATTACACATAGGCAGAGAGGGAGAGATTTTAAATCTGATGATAGTTTACTACATCCACACCAAAGATAATATATATTTTCTTTGAAAGTAACACAGTAATATAATGAAAATACAGTAGTAATATCTTAAGAAAACACTAAAGATATTCTGGAAATAGTGAAAATATAAAAAAAAAAGGGGGGGGTGAAATAGTATAATACAGATTTTATATTCAAGGATACAAATTGTTATATTTAGTAACTAGAAAAGCACTCCCTAAAATCTAATTATTTGCTGATCACCCCATCATCACCATACCCTGAAAAAGTCATCAAAATTAATCCATAACTTTTTTAGTTATGTTGCAGACAAACTCCAGCAGAGTCAAAACAATGAAGGATTGTAATTATGATGTTCTTTTGTTCTTTTTTTTTCTCAACATACATTGTTCCAGATGACTTTAATGAAGCACGCTGAACCCAGTATCTGCTGTTCTAACAACAATAATGTCACTTTTTCTACAAATGTTTTCTTCATTCTTTTCTTCTTATTCATTATTTTGTGTTGATTCAAATACTCTTCTCTATTTTCTTCTAGCATTACAACATTTCTATGGAAAGAAAACACAACTTAAACATGAGATTCTAAAGAGACAACATGAAAACTACGTCCAATCAGAACAAAAACTACAGGTACATTTGTTCACCTCAGTCATTTTCTGTTTATTGAGCAAATTCTGAAACAAATTCATTCATGTCTAAATTTTCTGTGATTTTTCGACTCATGTGCCAGAATGTTGTTGTTGAATGTCAGCCTAGCCACACTAGCTCCTCCTAGCATCAGTAAATCTAATGTTCTATCGTAGTAGCCTAGCCACACTAGCTCCTCCTAGCATCAGTAAATCTAATGTTCTATCGTAGTAGCCTAGCCACACTAGCTCCTCCTAGCATCAGTAAATCTAATGATCTATCGTAGTAGCCTAGCCACACTAGCTCCTCCTAGCATCAGTAAATCTAATGTTCTATCGTAGTAGCCTAGCCACGCTAGCTCCTCCTAGCATCAGTAAATCTAATGTTCTATCGTAGTAGCCTAGCCACACTAGCTCCTCCTAGCGTCAGTAAATCTAATGTTCTATCGTAGTAGCCTAGCCACACTAGCTCCTCCTAGCATCAGTAAATCTAATGTTCTATCGTAGTAGCCTAGCCACACTAGCTCCTCCTAGCATCAGTAAATCTAATGTTCTATCGTAGTAGCCTAGCCACACTAGCTCCTCCTAGCATCAATAAATCTAATGTTCTATCGTAGTAGCCTAGCCACGCTAGCTCCTCCTAGCATCAGTAAATCTAATGTTCTATCGTAGTAGCCTAGCCACGCTAGCTCCTCCTAGCATCAGTAAATCTAATGTTCTATCGTAGTAGCCTAGCCACACTAGCTCCTCCTAGCATCAGTAAATCTAATGTTCTATCGTAGTAGCCTAGCCACACTAGCTCCTCCTAGCATCAGTAAATCTAATGTTCTATCGTAGTAGCCTAGCCACGCTAGCTCCTCCTAGCATCAGTAAATCTAATGTTCTATCGTAGTAGCCTAGCCACACTAGCTCCTCCTAGCATCAGTAAATCTAATGTTCTATCGTAGTAGCCTAGCCACACTAGCTCCTCCTAGCATCAGTAAATCTAATGTTCTATCGTAGTAGCCTAGCCACGCTAGCTCCTCCTAGCATCAGTAAATCTAATGTTCTATCGTAGTAGCCTAGCCACGCTAGCTCCTCCTAGCATCAGTAAATCTAATGTTCTATCGTAGTAGCCTAGCCACGCTAGCTCCTCCTAGCATCAGTAAATCTAATGTTCTATCGTAGTAGCCTAGCCACACTAGCTCCTCCTAGCATCAGTAAATCTAATGTTCTATCGTAGTAGCCTAGCCACACTAGCTCCTCCTAGCATCAGTAAATCTAATGTTCTATCGTAGTAGCCTAGCCACACTAGCTCCTCCTAGCGTCAGTAAATCTAATGTTCTATCGTAGTAGCCTAGCCACACTAGCTCCTCCTAGCATCAGTAAATCTAATGTTCTATCGTAGTAGCCTAGCCACACTAGCTCCTCCTAGCATCAGTAAATCTAATGTTCTATCGTAGTAGCCTAGCCACACTAGCTCCTCCTAGCATCAATAAATCTAATGTTCTATCGTAGTAGCCTAGCCACACTAGCTCCTCCTAGCATCAGTAAATCTAATGTTCTATCGTAGTAGCCTAGCCACGCTAGCTCCTCCTAGCATCAGTAAATCTAATGTTCTATCGTAGTAGCCTAGCCACACTAGCTCCTCCTAGCATGAGTAAATCTAATGTTCTATCGTAGTAGCCTAGCCACACTAGCTCCTCCTAGCATCAGTAAATCTAATGTTCTATCGTAGTAGCCTAGCCACACTAGCTCCTCCTAGCATCAGTAAATCTAATGTTCTATCGTAGTAGCCTAGCCACACTAGCTCCTCCTAGCATCAGTAAATCTAATGTTCTATCGTAGTAGCCTAGCCACACTAGCTCCTCCTAGCATCAGTAAATCTAATGTTCTATCGTAGTAGCCTAGCCACGCTAGCTCCTCCTAGCATCAATAAATCTAATGTTCTATCGTAGTAGCCTAGCCACACTAGCTCCTCCTAGCATCAGTAAATCTAATGTTCTATCGTAGTAGCCTAGCCACACTAGCTCCTCCTAGCATCAGTAAATCTAATGTTCTATCGTAGTAGCCTAGCCACACTAGCTCCTCCTAGCATCAGTAAATCTAATGTTCTATCGTAGTAGCCTAGCCACGCTAGCTCCTCCTAGCATCAGTAAATCTAATGTTCTATCGTAGTAGCCTAGCCACACTAGCTCCTCCTAGCATCAGTAAATCTAATGTTCTATCGTAGTAGCCTAGCCACACTAGCTCCTCCTAGCATCAGTAAATCTAATGTTCTATCGTAGTAGCCTAGCCACACTAGCTCCTCCTAGCGTCAGTAAATCTAATGTTCTATCGTAGTAGCCTAGCCACACTAGCTCCTCCTAGCATCAGTAAATCTAATGTTCTATCGTAGTAGCCTAGCCACACTAGCTCCTCCTAGCATCAGTAAATCTAATGTTCTATCGTAGTAGCCTAGCCACACTAGCTCCTCCTAGCATCAATAAATCTAATGTTCTATCGTAGTAGCCTAGCCACACTAGCTCCTCCTAGCATCAGTAAATCTAATGTTCTATCGTAGTAGCCTAGCCACGCTAGCTCCTCCTAGCATCAGTAAATCTAATGTTCTATCGTAGTAGCCTAGCCACGCTAGCTCCTCCTAGCATCAGTAAATCTAATGTTCTATCGTAGTAGCCTAGCCACACTAGCTCCTCCTAGCATCAGTAAATCTAATGTTCTATCGTAGTAGCCTAGCCACACTAGCTCCTCCTAGCATCAGTAAATCTAATGTTCTATCGTAGTAGCCTAGCCACACTAGCTCCTCCTAGCATCAGTAAATCTAATGTTCTATCGTAGTAGCCTAGCCACACTAGCTCCTCCTAGCATCAGTAAATCTAATGTTCTATCGTAGTAGCCTAGCCACGCTAGCTCCTCCTAGCATCAATAAATCTAATGTTCTATCGTAGTAGCCTAGCCACACTAGCTCCTCCTAGCATCAGTAAATCTAATGTTCTATCGTAGTAGCCTAGCCACACTAGCTCCTCCTAGCATCAGTAAATCTAATGTTCTATCGTAGTAGCCTAGCCACACTAGCTCCTCCTAGCATCAGTAAATCTAATGTTCTATCGTAGTAGCCTAGCCACGCTAGCTCCTCCTAGCATCAATAAATCTAATGTTCTATCGTAGTAGTCCAGTTTCACTCAATGTAACTTTTGTCTAGATTTCCCTGAAACTGGTCGACCAATCACAGTTAAGTATAGAGTCAGAGGGCGGGCCTAACAAAGTGATGCTGCAACGATTCAGAGAGAAACAACCATAGAAGAAGAACAACAACAGGTGTAGATTTCCTTTTATCACAGATGAGTGAAGAATGTGAGAAAACGTCAACAATCTTTAAATTCTTTTCACAGAAGCGACAACAGTCGTTCAGCTCCATAATCCACCATTTTGTTTAATCATTCCTAACTTTCTCCAGACTCCTCCGTCAACTTTCAGTCGCTCTAACTGCGTCATCCTAAAGATTACACTGATTGGTTGTAGTACCGTCCTATTGCATACAGAGGATTTGAAAGACAACCTTTTAGCCCCGCCTGCTAGGGTTTTTTCTTCTTCTTAATTCAAGATAATTTATTTTACTTAATTTATTTTTTTGCTTTTTATTTTATTGCTTCATTCAAGAATTTTTTTTGTTTAATTCCATTTTATTTTTTTTTTATTTTTTTTTTTTAATTTTTTAAATCTGTCAGTTGAACAAGTCAGGGTTTACACACACTTTAATCAATACTATCTCCATGACTTTTTGGCAAATTTCCTTGACTACATACTCATTTAAATGCCAGTGGACTTGAAACAATCAGAATAAAAAGTTAAAGTTTACCCTCAGAGGTTTAATAATAAAATGAATGACAAAGTGTGGTTCCATTTATGTTCATGTCCCAGTAAGTAAGTAATCTTTATTTGTATAGCGCTTTTCACAGACATGGGTCACAAAGCACTTCACAGAAACCCATTCACACACTCATACACCAGTAGACGGCTGCTGCCAAGACACAGGCGCTGCCTGACCCCTAACCCTTGACCCTACTGGGAGCAATTTAGGGTTCAGCCAGAGCCGGGACACGATCCGCCAACCCTTCGATCATCGGACGACCCGCTCTACCCGCTGGGCGTATATAGCATATATAACAATATATGAAGACACATATTGTTAAATCCACACTTTCCTGGCATTTATATTTCATTTAATTTCAGATTTTAGTCCAAACCCACTTCACCACATGAGGCAGAAGTGAGTGAACAGGAAATGAACTGGAAGCTCATTTCCTGTTCACTGAATAGAACATTAAGGTTAAGGCGGCGTGAAATAAACTTTCTATTCACTCATTCAAACTATTTTTTTATTATTATTATTAATTGCACATTATTATGCTCTGTAAAAAAAAAAAAAAAATCCATGATTTTTCCAAAACTTTCTGGGTCTTTTTACTTTTCCAAAACCTTTAAAGAATGAGCATTTTTCAAACTCCAAAACTGTTGGAGGGTTAGGGTTAGGGTCCAGATCTATTGTGTCTAAATCACTTCTTGTATCTGACTGAAACATTTCTCTGTAGGTGATTGTTTCTGGTTTTAATGTGGTCACAGATTTGGACTAAAAATGAGACTTTTTATCCACATGGTCAGATTTAAAAAAAATTTTCCAGTTGTGTTTAACGTTACAAACATGTTGTGATGTAACAAGCGTACAGAACAGAATAAGGAGGGTCATATGAGAGCCTTCAGTTCCAGCTGTCATGTGCTTTGATAGGAACCTTCCAGCTCTTCCAGCTCCGCCCCTCTACTGGCACAGACGCGGAAACTTACCCATCATGCCTTGCTGAAGTCCATTCCATATAACAGCTGCCACAGAAAAAACAGGTATGTAAGAGTGACGACCAGAGATGATAAATGAGGAGGAGGAGGAGAGTTAGAGGAAGAGTTTATACACCCAAAAATGTCCCTCTAAAAACAAGTGAAAAAAATTAATACAACATTTTTTATTTGAATTAAAGTGAGAAAATCTGCTAATGGAAAAAGTAAAAATGATCTGTGGTGAGTAAAAAAAAAAGCTACAAATATTGAATTAAGATACCTGTCTGTCTGTCTGTCTGTCTGTCTGTCTGTCTGTCTGTCTGTCTGTCTGTCTAACAATAAGCTTTGTCACATTAGTTACCGTATTTTCTGGACAATAAAACTCACTTAAAATGCACCTTATATATGGATTCATTCTGGTTGTCCTTATTGACTGGGAATTTTGACTTTTTATCTTCACTTAATGCGCCTTATAGTCCAGTGCACCATATAGTGTGGAAAATACAGTAAATCAGATTAGTTCCAGATCTATTGTCTATAAATCAGTTCTTCTATCTGACTGAAAAGTTAATTTTTAACCGATTGTGTCTGATTTTAATCTGTTCAGATATTTTTGGACTAGAAATGAGAAAAATCCACCTGGTCAGATTTTTTTTCATTTTTATTTTGCAGCATCTCATTTCTAATTTACTGACTAAAGGCCAGGGAGACGGAGATGTTTTAAATAAGCCACCTTTGTTTGTTTTCAGCACAAAGTCAGAAAATAGACGTGTTTGCAACTCATGTGACGCCACAGACGCAACAAACAAAACATCAGTGGAACAAGTGGAAGTGAAGGTGAAGGACGGTGTCTGTCCAGGACACAACACAGGTACACATTCAACTGCCTTTACTTCTGATCTACAGCCTGCATCTGAGAGGACACTTCACTGTGGGTGTGTTTTAAACAAACAGGGTCACATGACTCGCAGACCACAGACCCATCTGAGCCCATGAACCCCCAGAGGAAGAGGGAGCTGGAGCACTACCTAAAACTGAAGAGGTACTGACACACATAGACGCACATCACAACACTCACAGTCTGTTAATTTTACTCCCTTTATATAAATATCTGTACTTTATACTCTTTACGTTTATACAGTATAAAGTACATATATTTATATAAATGTAAAGAGTATAAAGTACATATATTTATATAAATGTAAAGAGTATAAAGTACATATATTTATATAAATGTAAAGAGTATAAAGTACATATATTTATATAAATGTAAAGAGTATAAAGTACATATATTTATATAAATGTAAAGAGTATAAAGTACATATATTTATATAAATGTAAAGAGTATAAAGTACATATATTTATATAAATGTAAAGAGTATAAAGTACATATATTTATATAAATGTAAAGAGTATAAAGTACATATATTTACACAAAAATGTAGGGAGTGAAATTAAAAAGTTGCCAGAAAAATAAATACTCCAGTAAAGTACAGACACCTAAAAAATGTACTTAAGTACAGTAATGAAGTACTTTTACTTTACTTTCCACCTCTGCTTTTGAAGAATATCTGACAAACTGGTAAACCCAGTTTCATGGAGTTAAAAGTGTTCAGACTAAACCTAACAGATATTTATTTAGCATTTGTATTATATATATTACATATATATATATATATATATATATATATATATATATATATATATATATATATATATTATATATTGTGTGTATTTCAGTTCCTTGTACTAAAGTGTTTTTTGTTGTTGTTTTTGTGTTTGCAGTGACGGCTGGCTGCAGGACAGCAGCGGTCAGTGGCTGAAAGACCACAACGTGGAGTTTGACTCGGATGAGGAGGAGCCTCCGTCACTCTAGACTCCGCCCACAGACCACTGAGACCACCCACATCTGGGGAAGAAAAAGCCATTTTCTAAAATTGAAAACTCATAGATTTGATCTGATATATATTTTTTCCCATCAATCACTGCATGTCGTAATAATTTTTCAGCATTGACTGAGGAAAAACAATCTATTAAAAAAACAAGTTAGCTCAGATAAAAGGAAGTACAGTGGTACGTCAATTTACGAAATTAATTTGTTCCAGGAGTGGTTTTGTAACATGGTTTTTTCCATGAGTTCAGTCACATTTTACATGTAAAAGGCCTGATTTGTTCCAAGGCCCCCAATACTACCCCTTAAACCTGTTCAACCTGTTCTTGAATTAGAGCCAATAATGTGATTTTGACCTTTTGCAATATTGATCATTTGGTTCTATGTATATATGCGTCAGTGTGTGTAATATTATGATAATATATCCAGTATTGATTAAGTTATAGCGTGATATAATAACAATAATACTACATTTTATTTGTGTAGTGCTTTTCATGACACTCAAAGACGCTTTACATGTAGTAAAAACAGAACAGTAAGAGTCCAACAACAATAAAAACAAACGATAGAAAAGAGGGTAATCATAAATTAAAGGAGACAGAATAAAAACTAATCAAACATTAATAAATGAGTTTTTAAAAGTGTTGAGGTCGGGACAGTGACGGATGGTTGGGGGCGGCGATATGTTTATGTTTGACACAAACAGTGTTACACAAGTTAATTTGGCCACATGTCACCTTTGACCTCCAGAGATCTCATAGGTGATAACACCAGATGTGATAATTGTATAAATCTTCATCCCACATCATTTGGTACCGATCTGAAAGTTCTGTGACCCTCTGTTCTAGAGTTATAACCCACAATGTGATTTTGACCTTTTTGTTAATTGTGAACTTGACCTTTGACCTTTACTCAAATGGATCATTGCATCTGATGCACATTAACTATAGGTATATGTCCATGTAATTTCATGGTGATATCTACAGTATTCATTGAGTTAGAGCATGATATGTATGTGTGGACACTAGTGATGCGCGGTTAGGGGGTTTTACAGAAACCCGCCCCGCCCAAACCCAAGACGTGGCTCGGCCCGCCCCGCCCAACCCGCATGATGTCACGTATCGATAAACCCAACCCGCCCGCTATCAACCCGCGAGCTTAAATTTGTCTCTAAACTCACATAGTACATTCGCAGCATCTTTACCTTGTGCTTCTAATGTTAAAAGTCATGAAGCATCATTTTTGCCTCCTTTCTAACGTCTCAATATGCACTCCAGCACATAAAATAGACTCCACCCACATCATCACTCTATAAAGCCAACACATACAACGTTTCCGTACAACCTTCGCATCACCTGTTTTAATCTTCTCCCTGATCAAGTCCCACATTTTCACTCTTATCTCTGAGTGTTCAGGGAGATTTGGCGCTAATAACAAAAAGTTGGGATAAAACAGCATTCAAAACAGGAACTGACGGGCTTGCACATGCGCGAGCCGAGCACGCACGCACGCACGCACGCACACACACACACACACACACACACACACACACACACAACACACACTTCAGCAGGTATTGATCATCCCTGACCCGCCCCACTCGCATCCGCAATATGTATTAATACTGCGACCCACCCCGCCCGACTCGCGGGTCATAGGAGAATTAAGTGTACGAGTAATTGGAAGGAGAGGAGAGACGAGGATGCTACTGTAGGTTAGCGGGGCTCCTTTCCGTTTCATAACACGGCTGTGGAGACTGCTCCATGCACGCACACACCTCTCTATCCTCCCTCATCGGTCTTAACATGGTCTGTAAAGATATGAAGGCAACCCTTTCCTGTAGATGGCAATGCAAAGGATGTGAAAATAACGTGGCTGTTACCCATTCATTCTGACTGGAGCGTGCCGCCTCTCGTGGAATGAAACTGCCGATGTCAATTGAGTTGTCTTTCATCATCATATTTTTTATATGTCGTTGATTATTCTTACTGAGGTTATTTTAAGTTGAAATATTGTATACCTTCAGTCTATCCATATTGTGCCATTTTTGGGAATGTCGTATGGAAAAATGCGGGTATTGATCGTCCCTGACCCGCCCCGCCCGCATCCGCAATATATATTAAATATAACCCGCCCAACCCGCAATATGTATTAAAAACTGCGACCCAACCCGCCCGCCCCGCGGGTCACCCGCGGATATCCGCGGGCCAGCGGGTAGCCCGCGCATCACTAGTGGACACACACACACACACACACAAGGTGATTCCAATAATGTCTCCTAACCAATGTTGGACGAAAGGAATTATAAAAGTCTAAACATTTTTGTATGAAATATGTGTTAAAAGAAAATGATTTATTAAAGCATTGAAACGAACCATACATGTAAATCATCTCCATTCCATTGTTGTTGTTTTAATTGTGATCAGTACTTTTTGTCAGTTTGGGTCAAACCTTCACCTTCAGTGTTTGTTGTCAGAGCAGGAATCACTGTCTTTGGCTAATGATGAATATTTGATTTGATTTGATTTTAATGATTTATTTTGAACATGTGCAGAGTGCAACAATAATCAATACAACAATAATAATAACAATGACATGTTCGAAAAGGAGTAGGACGAAGCATAAGTTTATTTAATCCTACCTTCTTCACTTCCCCAATAACTTGAATTCATCTTATAGCAATATAGTGCATAGTACAAAAATGATGATAATAATAACAATAATGATAAATAATTGAAGTACTAAACATATACATATGTTGGGGGGGGGGGCACCAGGTGACTAGTCATGAACAGACTTGGTATGAAAGATAGGTTATAAAAATGACAGAAACACGTGTGAGAGAGAGAAAGAGAAGAAAGAACTCAGTGTCTGTACTTCCCCCAGCATTCTAACTCCTAGGGCAGCCTAGACTGAACTGTGACTCATACATCATGTATACATGATATATGAGTCACATAATTTTTAACTAACCTGACCATAGTCTTTCTCAAACAGGAATGTTTTAAACCTAATTTTAAATGTAGAGACTGTGTCGGCATCTTTAATATTAAAGGGAAGATGATTCCATAAGACAGTAACCATGGTAACTAAAGGCTCTAGCTCCTACTGTACTTTTAGAAACCCTAGGAACTTTCAATAAACCTGCATTCTGAGAACGAAGGGTTCTATTGTGTTGGTACGGAACCAGATCATCTTTAAGATAAGAGGGGCCCATACCATTAATGGTTTTATATGTAAGGAGGAGGATTTTAAATTTAATTCTAGACTCAACTGGAAGCCAGTGAAGGGTTTGGAGCACAGGGGTGATAGGGTTAGGGGTCAGGGGTCAGGGTTTGGAGCACAGGGGTGATGTGTTCTCTTCTATTTGATCCTGTTAATAATCTTGCTGCTGCATTTTGAACCAGTTGAAGCTTTTTAGGGAATATTTAGGACACGCTACAAGTAAGGAGTTACAATAATCTAATCGTGATGTAACAAATGCATGAATTAATTTTTCTGCAGTCGTTTTAGACAGAATATTCCTAATTTTGGCTAATGTTGCGCAGGTGAAAGAAGGCTGTTCTACATGTTTGGTTAATGTGCATTTTGAATGAAAGATCTGGATCAAATAAAACTCCTAAATTTTTAACTGTGGCACTGGGTGTTACACTTAAGTTGTCCAGAGTAACTATCTGGTCAGTTAGGGAGTCTCTCGCATTTTTAGGACCAATTATAACGACTTCAGTTTTTTCAGGGTTCAATAAAAGATAATTGGCACTCATCCAAATTTTTATGTCTTGTACACAAGTACTTAGTTTATCTATTTGTCTGGTCTGATCAGGTTTAATCGATAAATATAGCTGTGTGTCATCTGCATAACAATGAAAATTAATACCATGATTTGTAATGATGTAACCTAAAGGGAGCATATATAGTGTAAACAAAATAGGCCCAAGGACTGACCCTTGAGGAACGCCATAATTAACTCTGGAGAACTGCGATGATTGTTGATTAACGTTAACAAATTGGTAGCGATCAGATAAATATGATTTAAAGCAGCAGAGGGCTGCTCCTCTAATACCTATATCACATTCTAATCTGTGCACTAAGATACTGTGGTCAATGGTGTCAAAGGCTGCACTAAGGTCTAATAACACCAGGACCCATATTAATCCCATGTCAGCGGCTAATAATAAGTCATTAGTAACTTTAACTAACGCTGTTTCAGTGCTATGATGGGCACGAAAGCCAGACTGAAACTGTTCAAATAAACTATTATCCTGCAGGAATTGGCACAGCTGTTTAACTATTACTCGTTCTAAAACCTTTGACAGGAAGGGCAAATTAGATATAGGCCTATAATTGGCTAAAATGTCAGGATCTAGGGTAGGCTTTTTCAGAATTGGTTTAATAACAGCATATTTAAATGACTGCGGCACATATCCAGTAATTAATGAAGTGTTAATTATATTTAGGACAGTGTTAATAATTAGGGGCAGAATCTCTTTAAAGAGTTTAGTTGTAATTGGATCTAAGAGGCAGGTGATGATTTGGAAGACATGATAATAGATATGACATCAGTTTGGTCTACAGTGGTGAAATTATTTAGTGTTACAGAGGGATTTATTAAAGGGCCTAGGTTTGAAACCACTGCTTTTTCTGATCTAATGTTTGGGAGAAATGTGTCTATTTTGTCTCTAATAGTTGATATTTTATTGTTAAAGAACTGCAGGAAATCATCAGAACGGAGCGTGGATGGAATAACTGGTTCCACGGAGGTGTGTCTGTTTGTCAGTTTGGCTACAGTACTGAACAGGAATCTAGGATTATTCTGGTTTTCTTCTATTATGGATGAGTAATATCTAGTTTTGGCTGTACGCAAAGATGGATTATACTTTATTAAGCTATTTTTCCAGGCATTGAGAGAATCTTCTAAGTTGGATCGCCTCCATTGCCTCTAATTTACGTGTTGCTTGTTTAATGGAGCGAGTGTCAGCGTTGTACCATGGGGAGGTTCATCTAACCTTAGTAGTTTTTAACTTAAGGGGGGCAACTATATCCAACGTAGTTTGTAGTGTGAGCATGGTACTATCGACTAACTCATCACTTATACTGGGACTAAATGTGTCCTTTACATAATCACATGACACAGGCACAATTAGTGACTGAATTAACTCTTTGTACTTTGAGACAGCACAGTCACATAGTATCCTTTTCATTTGTGTTTTAATCACTGAGGTGGAAATATCCTCAAGCATAAACTGGAAGGTCATTAAAAAGTCATCTGAGAGTATGGGATTATGGGTAAAAACGACGAGGTCATTAATTTCAACACCAAGTGTTAAGATCAGATCAAGAGTACGTCTGTGAATGTCGGTTGGTTTATGAACATTTTGGATAAAGCCTAATCCGTCTAGTAGGTCACTAAATGCATTACTAAGAGAGTCAGCGTTGTTATCAACATGTATGTTCAAATCACCAACTATTATAATCCTATCCCAGTTCAACACTACACTGGATAGAAAGTCAGAGACTTCTAATAAAAACTGTGAATAAGGGCCAGGAGGGCGGTAGACTATGACAAAAAGGACTGGTTTTTGGTTTCTGCAGTTGGGAAAAGTAATGGATGAAACTAGACTTTCAAAGGAGTGGTAAGTGGGATTAATTTTAGGGCTAAGACCTAAACTGGAGTGGGATATTACTGCCACTCCTCCACCACGGCCACTGGTTCTGGCTGTGTGATAGTTCACATGAGTTGGTGGCGTGGATTCATTTAATGCGACATATTCATCCTGCTGAAGCCAGGTTTCAGTCAGAGCTAAAATATCAATTTTGTAATCACTAATTAGATCGTTTATTAACAAAGATTTGGAAGAAATAGATCTAATATTGAGCAGTCCACATTGGATAAAATTGTTAGGTGTTCTTTAAATCTGATTATTACTTAAAACTATTTTTATTAAATTATTTGATCTCACTCCTATAGGTTTTTTAATATTAGGTTTACTTTTAACTATACGGGGTTTATTATTAACTACACAGGGAATAGACACAGTCTTTCTATTATTTGCTACATCGTGGGTTTGTGACACATGGTGGGTTTGTGACAACTCAGAGTGAAGCAGAGGTAATGCCTGGAAGCCAGTGTCAGTCCCAGAACTGAAAACGTTCTTTGCACTGAGTTTCCTCACTGGCTACATCAAAAAGCCAAGCCTTGACTTATACTGGAGTGTAGAGGAAATAGATGCAACACCATATTTCAGCCGGACAATATCCAGGAACAGATTTCAAATTATATGGCGGTTCCTCCATTTCAACAACAATGCCACACAAAATACTGGTGATAAAATGTACAAAGTCCGCCCAGTGTTAGATTATCTTGTTGGGAAATGCAAAGAACTGTACCAGCCAGGAAAAAACATTTGCATTGATGAGGACATGATGCAGTGGCGGGGGCGCCTATCGTTCCGAGTGTATAACCCACAAAAGCCGCTGAAGTATGGTATAAAATCGTACATTCTGTGTGACTCTGCGACAGGGTACTGCTTCAACTTGCGGCCTTATGTGGGTGAAGGTAGTACTCTGCCAGAGATAGTGTTCTCTCTGCTTGATCATCTCCAGGGTCATGGTTATACTGTCTACATGGACAATTTCTATAATTCTGTGTCCCTGTGTGAACGCTTACTGAGAGCACAGACAAACGTCTGTGGAACCCTCAGGAAAAACAGGGGAGAGCCAGTGATCATCAGGGAGATCAAAAAGTCTGACCTGGGGGCAGGGGAACGAATTGTGCAGCACAATGGGCGCATGATGGTGGTAGCTTGGCAGGATAAACGAATCGTGAAGATGGTGACAACCTGCCACCAAGACAGAATGGAAGGGGTTGATGTGTGGCAGAGGGGGCAGAGACATAGAGTGACCCAGCTTAAACCAGCGTGTGTGATCGCCTACAACTCCAACATGAATGGCGTGGATAAACTGGACCAGAATGTGGCCTACTACCCCTTCATAAGGAGGTCCCTAAACTGGTCAAAGAAGTTTGTGGCTTACATGTTCCAAATTGCCATGTTTAACGCATATGTTCTTTATAGGGCCAGAAATCCACAACAATGTACGTCACTTTTGGAGTTCACACGCAGGGTCGTGCAGATGTGGTCAGGGAAGCAGCATGGGGTGCTGGAGGCGGAGACGGCCCAGGCAGACGAAGCACACAATCCCAGAGCACCGTACAACATGGACCCTGAAAGTAGGCTGGATGGCAACATGGCGAGGCACAGGCTGGAAAAGCTGATGCCCACCCCCAAGAAGACCAGGCCAACACGGAGGTGTCGTGTCTGTGCGCGCAGCGGCCACCGCAGTGAGACCAGGATGTGGTGTGTTTCCTGCCGTGTGGCGTTACATGCAGGACAATGTTTTACAGCATATCACACACAGAGAAATAGTACACTGATTAGGGCATGTTTATGAATAAATGAGTGTTTTTCTATCAAACACCTTGTTTTCTGTGTTGTTTTTGTTGTTTCATAGAAGTCTACACTTTCTCTTGATGTATTCTGTGTTTATGTAGTCATAAAAGTCAATATTCTGTGGGTCTTAAAAAATCACTCAAAATTCTCCCAAACTGCTGGAACTGTGAGGCTGGCTGTTCAGAAAATAGCTGGCAGTGAATGAGTTAATGTCCCGAGCATGGACACTGATGAAGGTGGGATGTTTGTTTGTGCTGTTGTTTTCCACAGTACTGGGATCAGAGACTGAAGAGTTCTTCCAGAAGAGTTGTTCTGGAAGAAGAATTCTACACAGATGAAAGAAACAGAGCTGGAAAACTGAGAAATTCTGCTTCATCATGTGGTAAACTTCCTCCAGTAACTACTCTGGAGTTGTTTGTCGCGATCTGATGACATAATTTAACAACCAATTTAACCGGATTTTAATTGTGGTAAATTGTGGTAACCAAACAAAATTAACAACCAACCTGCACAAATTCTGCCCAGTGACTCTATCGGGCCACTCTCAAGTTCCTGCCCTCAAGCAGGAACTCTGTTAGTTCCTGTAAAAAATTCTGATAGGCGGCCCTATCAGAAAGGCCCGGTCAGTGGAAACACTCACATACCGTGAAGTTCCTGTAAAATGGCCCAGAAATTCAGATAGTGGAAACACGCTTATTATTACAGCCGTGAAGTGAGTCGCCAGTCACTCATCCAACACTCAAATGTTACTGTCTACTTTCAGACTTGAATGCATGAAAAGCAGGAAACTGGGCTCTGTGGCTCCACCTACTAAACTACAGCTAACAACAAACAAAGGAAAAATGAAAAGGGTCTAAAAGTGAAGTGATCAAGCTGAATGGTGGATGAGCCAGATAGTAATGTAGCCTTGTTTAATTTGTGTGAATGTGCTGTAATAGCCTCGGTCACAACCGGACTTACTGTGTCTGCAACAATGACAAAAATGTCTGTGAATTCTTGGAGGGACTGAAGTTGTTAGCGGCGTGTAGCGCAGTTGTGATGTTGACATAGAGACCTTGTGAAAGTCCATAACAACCGTTAGTAACCATTAGTAATGCACTACGACACAGCTGTAGCCAAGTCAGGGGGCAGGGCTTAGGCAATGTTCACAGCAATGCTCAGGGCGGCAAAGTTAAAAAGATAAATTAAATCAGTATAATGTCTTTGTTGTTGTTTGTCGTAATTGCATTGCAATCCACCATAGTAGTGGAAAGTCACCCTCCAAATTTTGGATAATTTGGTGGAGTTGTGCAGGTGTTAGGCATTCCACAGACAAACAGCACACACTACAGACACAGATTTGTTGAACTATTTGTAGATGTCTTTGGTGTGCTCATCAAAGGTGAGTTTGTTGTCTTGAGTTATAGCCAGATATTTGAAGGTGTCAACTGACTCAACTGTTGGTGTGTTTATGATAATGGTATCATGGGCTAAGAGGGGGTTAAACCATTGTTCCTTGCTCTTGTTGATGTTGATCTCCAGATAACTGTCTGTGCATAGCTCGGTGAAGTGGGTAACTGTGTTGTGATAGTCCAGAGGGGATTGATTGACGGAGAGAAGTGCAGGGATGGCTGTGTCATCAGAATATTTTTGGTATGTTGTTGCAGTGGGTGACATGCTATGGCAGTCGTTGGTAGAGAGTACATACAGGAAAGGGCTCAAGTAAAGGCCCCCAGTAGGACTTACCATAGACCTTAGAAACCTACTGGTGTATGAGTGTGTGTGTGAATGGGTGAATGAGGGGCTAATGCCCTTTGAGACGACTTTGTTGTGATTTAGGGCTTTATAAATAAAATTGAATTGAATTGAATTGAATTAATGTAAAGCGCTTTGAGCACCATGAAGGTGGAAAAGTGCTATATAAATGCAGTCCATTTACCATTCAAGTAAATCCCTGTGGGTCTAATCATCTCTTCTTTTCCACTGGGTTTTTAAGATTTTCTTGCTGAGAAGGAGGGTCTAAGGACTTCATCTGTGATTGATTGTTTTCTCCAATCAACCCTGTAAAGCCCTGTGAGATGATGCTGTTGTGGTTTGGGATCTATAAATAAAATTTAATTGATGTTGATGTTTTTAATTAACGCAGTTCACTGGCAGTTTCTCACATCACTTCCGCTACACAGGTAATGCATAGACAATATGGCAGCCGTTGAGTACAAAGTACAAAGATAATGCCATACTTAAAAAATGGCAGCATTTGAAGGCGTCATCCGGGTACTCACAGTACACTTAACTTTGCCGTTTTTAGAAATGGGACACCCTCCGTACCCAAAGACAGTGCGTTAAGTATGGATATTGGAACACAGCATAAGCCTATGCAGGCAGTGATTACCCATCATTCCTAGTGCCTCCAGTCTAAGACTGTATGGGCAGTGTTTCCTGATATAACTCTAGTCAAACTCCTTCCAGGTTTGGTGTAGAATGTTCTGCCGCTGTAATCATTCCCTTTGCTTTGGTCTTCCATCTTTGGTAACTTGTCCAGGTTTCCTTCCTTCCAATCCTTTGCAGAAATAAATAGAGGAAGAAAAAAACAAAAGGGGGAACACTGAAGAATATGTGAATAGACATGTAGGGATGAAAATGAAAGAAGGAAAAATATAAATTAGGAAACACCGATAAAGACATGATACAGAAATGGATTTATCATCCATTTTTAATAAATTTTTCTCTTAGTTCATTTATTTTTAATGATGGCAGCTTGGCTCCTCCAGACCATGGATGTTGTTTGAAAGATTGTTTGTTTGTGTTTCAGACTTGGTAAGAAATCTGATCATCAGGGTGGTGGTTATTGTCCCGGCCCTACTCATATTTGATCTTTGCGTCTTCTACTTCTATAAGGTACGTTCACATCTTTACTCAGTGGATCCAATGGACCTGAAACTGAGTCACACACACCAGTCTGAACTGCACATATTGGCTGCCATGTTTGTTCCAGATCTCCATGAGGAGGATCCAAATAGAGGCCGACACACGCATGCTGAGAGTTCGGGAATAAACATCCCATAATAGTCCCAGTTGTGATCAACAATTTCATAGCTGAACCAATAAAGGCCTTTGTTCTGTTCTGATGCTTCATGATCCATCAACTTCTGAGCTTCTATTAACAGAGTTTAGACACATGTGTAAACCACTTTATTCTTCTAATGTTCTGACCTGTTTTTGAAAAGACTTTATACTCACAATAATCCAGACTTCTTCACTCTATGGACCAGGCTTTTATTAAAACAGTAGCGCATCATTTCTACTCCGACGACTTTTTATGTGTAAAAATGAACCTTTGTTTCCCTTGGCTTGATCCTAAACCTATATCTGTGCTTCACTGGACAGTTGCATTGTGGGTAAAACCTAGAAGATTCTCCAAAGCCACATCCAGATGAGCTTCAATCTCATCACGTCCAACATGAAGCAGAATTTTTAGTGCTTTGAGTAGACGACACATTTGTGCCCTAAAGCTCTAAATCACAACAAAGTCGTCTTAGAGGGCTTTACAAAAACACAATCAGCTACAGAAATACATGAAAAGTCCCAAGCATCCCCTGTCCTTAGACCCTCCCTCTGTCCTTAGACCCTCCCCCTGTCCTTAGACCCTCCTTCTCGGCAAGAAAAAACTCCAAAACCCAGTGGGAAAAAGAAGAAATCTTGAGGAGAACCACATTGAAGGACAGATCCACTCCCATGGACGGACAGACTATAGATGAACGTCCATGTATAAATGCAGGAAGGGGGGCTGGTCCAGACAGGCAGGGGCGGTGGTCCGGGGTCACAGGTCGGCACAGGCGAGATACTGCAGATCCTGTCGTCCATGGCTCCCGTGCAGACACTGTCAGGAGAGCCACCACTCCCCCCGGGGGGGGGGGACGACACACCAGGTGACTAGTTATGAACAGACTTGGTATGAAAGATAGGTTGTAAAAGTTACAGAAACACGTGTGAGGGAGACAAAGAGAAGAAAGAACTCAGTGTCTGGACTTCCTCCAGCATTCTAACTCCTAGGGCAGCCTAGACTGAACTGTGACTCATACATCATGTATACATGATATATGAGTCACATCATTTTTAACTAACCTGATCATAGGCTTTCTCAAACAGGAATGTTTTAAGCCTAATTTTAAATGTAGAGACTGTTTCGGCGTCTTTAATATTAAAGGGAAGATGATTCCATAAGACAGTAACCATGGTAACTAAAGGCTCTAGCTCCTAATGTACTTTTAGAAACCCTAGGAACTTTCAATAAACCTGCATTCTGAGAACAAAGGGTTCTATTGGGTTGGTACGGAACCAGATCATCTTTAAGATAAGAGGGGCCCATACCATTAACCTCTGACCCCTGACCCCTAACCCTAACCCATACCATCAATAGTTTTATATGCAAGGAGGAGGATTTTAAATTTAATTCTTTAAAGCTTTGTGTGCTACATATGAACTCTGGCATATTTGAAGAAACTCCTGTAGATTGATGATTCCTCTGTCAATTCCACCATTTGTCTAGTTGTGGACTGAATGGAAACGCCAGCATTTGTCCAAGGATGAACCAGTGGACAGACAGACCTGCTGAGATCTGTCAGCATTTGGAAATGAAGAAAAGCTTGTGATTGTGTTTTATTGGAGTTTTATTTGATCTCTGAGTCAATAAACGTCTGTAATAAATGAATGTGATTTATATCAATAAAAACAGGACGCTGTGATTGGACACTTGTTTGAGTTTTGACATTGATTTGATTGATGGCGGTGATAACAGACATCTAAGTCTAAATAATAAAGGGTTAATGAAATCCAATTCCTTGGAGTAACTACACACATACACATTTATACATTGTTTGGCTGTTTTGTAAGAACAAAGTGCTCAGGTGCTATATTGTTTTGGTATTTTTTTTTGTAAGATAAGGTAGGGGCAGGACTAAATGTGCAACTGCTAGATTTCCTTTCCCTACATCTCTGTCATGGACATGTCATGTGGCACCTGTAGAGGGCAGTCTGTTACTGCACTATTCTCTGCTGTTGTAACAAATTAATTTCCTGTGAGGGATCAATAAAGTTTATTCCATTCCATTATAAGGAAAATGTATTAACTTGAGAGTTATGAGTAGAAAGTGTGTGTTGTGTGGATATTTTACTGCACTTATTAGACTATTATGGTATATTTTTACTAATAATAATAGTTATTATAACAATAATACTAATCTTCCAGTGGAACAAGTGAAACATTTATAGTTTTTTTATTATACACTGGGGAAAAAATCTAAATCTGACCAAGTATATTTTCCTCATTTCTAGTCTATTTCATCAGATTAAAATCAGACAGAATCACCTACAGAGGAACTTTTCACTGAGATATAAGAACTGATTTATAAGCAATAGATCTGGAACTGATTTAATTCAGAATTAAATTGTTACATTGGCAGATTTCTTTTCCATCATTCAAGAGGATTTATTTTATGTATTTGTTTTGCTTAATTCAAGCCAAAACAATGTTATATTATGTTTTTAAGTCTTTTAGAGGTAATTTTATCCAGTGTAATGTTGGTCCCAGTATCTCTGACCCTGAGCACCACAATCCAAAAATACACGTGTTCACTGTAAAACATCAAACACATACCGTGCAGCAGTGTTATGTATGACTTTACATCATGTTAAGGTGGTTTCAAATGTCACTGTGTTGCTTTAAATTGTGAAATTTTAATAAATCACATTTGTTCTTCATTGGCAGCAGTCATGAAGTCATCGATAAAACCAAATAATTTAAAAAAAAAAAAAAAAAGGAAAAATGAAGAAACAAGTGGATGTGGTTGGTGCAGGAACCTGAGCAATGCTGTGAAAATCCTGGGAGGTTAACAGCTGTTTCTGTTCATAAATCTTATGGGTGGCCATTGGTGCCCCCGCCCCCACCCACCCTAAAACCAACCCTCTTTAAGTGAGTCTTATATTTGGAACAGGGGTAATTAAAGCCCAGTTCACCAGGTTACGTTTCTCATCAGGGAGTAAAAATAACTGAGGCGTTTGAGAGAAGTCAGAGGATCAGGACAGACTTTAATGGATTACAACAGACATGAAGAGTTCAATACTATTTAATGCACTTGTCTTATTTAACTATTACCGCTTAAACATCTCCATACTCTGGTGATGATCCAGTTGTCAACGTCTCACCAGCTGTTATTCCCTCACAGTTTTTTGTAAAATAATAGCAATATTCCTAAAATTTGGGCAAAGTATATTTGTGCTATGAACGTGTTTCATTAGCAGTTGTTCTAGGCAGGAGGCACCGTAGCTGTTGTGAAATATCATCCTGTAAAGATTTAACTGCTGGAAGATGAACCTTTGGATGTCCTGACATCACGCTGCATTTCTCTGCTGTTTTGTGTCTAAAATGGAAGTTATTTTTTTATTATTTTCAGAGAAGTCTCCTATCTCGATAGATAGATAGATAGATAGATAGATAGATAGATAGATAGATAGATAGATAGATAGATAGATAGATAGATAGATAGATAGATAGATAGATAGATAGATAGATAGATAGATAGATAGATAGATAGATAGATAGATAGATAGATAGATAGATAGATAGATAGATAGATAGATAGATAGATAGATAGATAGATCCTAGTTCCTATAATCTTTTTCATTCTTACTACAAACTAAGATGACCAGACTATTATCTGTCTTTATTAACCACTGTTTTTGATCCATAAGACATTATGGCAGAAATCATGCAAAATGGTATTTATTTATTTAGCAAGGCACACCTCCGCCTTTGGCGTCGGGGTGCTGTTTGGCCCTGTTGGGGAATATTTTTCAATAGTAACTCATGGGCCATACATTATCCCGCCCTAATGGCATGAAGGATGGGTTAAATGCAGAGAACACATTTCATTGTACAATGCATAATTACAAATAAAGTACTTTACCTTCACCTATAGATAGATTTCACTTGTTCCATTGGCAGATTTTTTTCTTAATTTAAGCAAAAATATCGTATTATATGAATATTTATTTTTCTTGTTTTTAGAGCGGTATATTTCCTGTGTGACACCCAGTGTCTTCAAATTGATGATAACATTAAAGTTCTTATAAATCACAGTGGTATTTAGTTATTTTGTAGAAACAATAAAGTTAAACCAAAATGACAGAATATATATATAGTTTATTTAAAGTATTTACAGACTGTATTCTTGCCATATATAGCACCACATTGAACATGTTAGGATGAATGAATGGATTTCAACTGTCATTTGGATGATGTTGCACAAACTAAAAGCAGAAAAACGACACTTGACGTGGTGGCCTGTACATGCCTTTATGATGATTTCAACACGCTACAAAAAGCTGCTTAAAGCACATGAAATGAAATGGTTGCACATGGATGTTATTTTAGGTGGTTTTCATTGTGCAGCCCTGTATGACTGACAGCAGCTCTGGGTTTGGGTCTGGGTCTGGGTCTGGGTCACAGGTTGTCTGTGTGGGGTTTTTGGCTGGGTTTTTTTCTCTCCATGGGGCGGACGAGTTCAGCTTCTGTTTGCATTTTGTTGCTTTCATCTCAATCTCTGCTGACGAACTGTGGAAAAAAAGCAAAGAAACAGGATTAGGAAAGAGTTTGACTCAAAATCATCATATTCACAAAGATTTTCTTTGTAAGTTTCAAGGTTAAATTTTTATTGTCATTACATGTGTGCACATGGAATGAAATCTGTACTCAGGACAGGAAAAAGACCATAGTCCCAACAGGACCGGGTATAGACTACGACCAGGGACGGACTGGCCATTGGGCAATGTGGGCAAATGCCACTGTGGCCGTTTGGTGATGCGGCCGCTCGCAGCTTTCGGCCACATCACCAAGCGGCCACAACAGGCGGCATCACAAACAAATAAATAAATGAAAATATAAAGCGGAGCGGCCGCATCAATAGGCGGCCGCAAATGATTAGGCTGAATGAATGAATGAATAAATAAATAAATAAAGCAGACCAGCTGCGTCGATAGGCGGCTGCAAATCAATAAATGAATAAATAAAAATAATTTTAAAAATAATAAAGCGGAGCTGAAGGCTGCCACAAAAAAGAGGGGGAAAAAGCAAACAAATAAAACAGCCAGTTAACCCTGACAAATAATAGGCCTACTAAACTAAATAATAATAATGACATTTTTTTCCTATAAAGGACAAATAGCCTGAATTTATTGTTAACCAAGCCAGTTTAATAAAGGCTTTTTATCTTTCACTTTTAAGAGAGTGCCTTGGAATTTTTCTTTGTTTTATGCTGTTCTCTCCCATCCAATAGAGCACCTCTAATTTTTATTACTTATTTTGAGTCCAGGTAGCGCTCCTTAAGCAAACTTTTTTTAGTAGCCTGAATTTATTGCCTGAATCTGGGAAAAGCGCAAATATTGTGGAGTTATTCTCTAAAAAGCCTGTGCCTGACAATGTGCCCACAAATGTGGCCTCTCTATCAAAATTGCCAGGGCCTCTTTTTGGTGCCAGTCCGCCACTGACTACGACTGAACTACACTGTTAGAAAAGGACCACGGTCATAGTCCTAACCGCCCAGACATCTTCATTAGACCTAAAAAGTAATCGGCAGATGGCGGGAAAATTGGGGGAAAATTGTTCATGCAAATGGATAGCGGGTGGATAGGGATTTTAAAATATACGTCATCCGTGAATCTCTAGTAAGGGTAGGGCTAAGGGGTGAAATGGGATTCAGTTTAAAGCCTAATTTATTCCTCTGGAACTGGACAAAATTAATCTTTCTGTTCCTGACGTTGCTCCTGGTGCTGGTATTTATACCTCTGTCTATTATGGATGTTGCGTTTGAAATCCTCGAGGGGGTGCTAATGAGTCACATTGCCGAGGCTTCAAGAAACATGGCGTCTATTGAAGCAATGATTTTGATGTATTTACTGTGGAGACATGAAAAACGGAGCAGAAATAGACGCACACGACGGTGCAGTGTGTGTCCACTTAATAAAAGGAGGATAGTTGATGGTGACCTGGCGTCAGTGGTTCTACGTATGAGTCAGGTGGATGAGCAGAAGCATCTTCAGTATTTCAGGATGACTGCTGATACCTTCCACTGTCTCCTTGCCAGGGTTAAGCCTAATTTATACCTTAAAGTCCTAGCAGGAAACCTCTTTGTGGGTGGAATTCCAAAATTCTACACTTTGGCCTCTCTACCGCCCCCATAGTTTCCTGTGGTATTCCTCCATTCGGCCCAGAGCTCACCAGATTGCTAAACTCTTGACCAACAGACAAACCGACGAGTGAATCTACCTCTAGAACTGGATGAAAAAGTTTAGACCCACATGGGTCTAAGATGCAACCCATATGTAACCCTCCTGTGGCCCTTGTGGAGCAGGTTGTTCTTACTCATGTCATTGTTGCGTGTTATGGCCATGGCGGCCCTGGCTCTGGGACCCTGCTGAGTGAAGTGGTATCCAAACTTCAGGATGCTGGAGTTGTTCTCCAACATACTGGCCATCTCCATCTCAACTGAATCTCCCAGTTTCTGCCTCTGTGTCAGAGAATCAGAAGCACAGAAAGTTCTCTCTGTTAGCCCGGTATCATATGTCACCCTGTCCCATCCTGGTGGGAAGTCCTCGTCCACACCTGGTTATCGATCTTCAGCTCCACCAGCGTGGCGTTGTTCGCCATCGCTTTGATAATCGCCATCATACCATCTCCAGTGATGAAGTTGGACTCAATATTAAGACTTTGTAAGCTGGTGTTCTCCTGCAGCATCTCAGCACACGCCTGGAAAATGGAGACAAATTTACATAATCAAAAAATGTTTGTAGAATTATTACCCCCCTGTGAAGAGTCTAGGCTCTTGTGTCTTGTTTTTGTCTGATTTTCTGTTTGTCATTCTGTGTTTTTTTTTCATTGTTTGAATCCTGGGTCTTTTATTTTGTTATTTTGTTTGTGGGTTCATGTTTTCCTACTTTCCGTCCTGTCACTGGTGTTGTCTCCACCCCTGTAATCACTTCAGCCATTCATGTCACCTGTTATTTCCCCTATAAATACCTCTTGTTTCTCACAGTAGGGTGCGTATTCGTTATTTTTTCTCTGGTTATAACTTATGAGTGGTTTATCTTGTCTTGACTTCCTGGCTTTGACCCTGTTTGTCCTGTGGTTTTTGTGTTCTGGTTTTGTCTGTCTGGATTTTCCTTTGGACAGATTATCAGTCTAACGTGTATGACCTATTTTCGCCTGACCTCTGATCTCATTGTGCTTCGGCTAACGTCCATTACAAGAAGTCACCCGTACTTAACGGACCACAAAGGAGACTCTGCTAAACGGATTTCTGTCTCTGACTTCTGCATTTGGGTCCAGTACTTTACATTTATTGTACCCCCCCCTTTCCTCCTAAATGGGCGGATAATGTATTTGGTTTTAATCCGTGTATCATTCATTTTTCCAAATAAAACTAAAAATAAGACAATGAAACAAGCCGTTTCTTCACTATTTGTTTCCAAAAACAAAATTAAAAAATAGTGATGGGTTTTTTCAGTGTTCCTTTTTGTGTTTAAATGAATAATAGAAAAAAACGGATAATGGCCGTTTTTCATTTTATCAAATTTTGACCTGAAGCAAATTGAGTAGTGTACATGAATGTTAACAACCACAGAAACACGTCCACTGGACTAAAGATCATTTTGGTCTGATATGACAGCAGTTGGTGGCACGGTGGTGCAGTGGTTAGCACGGTGGTGCGGTGGTTAGCACGGTGGTGCAGTGGTTAGCACGGTGGTGCAGTGGTTAGCACGGTGGTGCAGTGGTTAGCACGGTGGTGCAGTGGTTAGCACGGTGGTGCAGTGGTTAGCACGGTGGTGCAGTGGTTAGCACGGTGGTGCAGTGGTTAGCACTCGTGCCTCACAGCAAGAAGGACCCTGGTTCGAATCCCGTACCAGACCTTTCTGTGTGGAGTTTGCATGTCCTCCCCGTGTCCGCGTGGGTTTTCGCCGGGCACTCCGGTTTCCTCCCACCATCCAAACACATGCACTGATAGGTTAATTGGTTAATCTAAAATTGTCCATAGGTGTGAATGTGAGAGTGATTGTTTGTCTATATATGTTCAGCCCTGCGATGAACTGGCGTCTCATACAGGGTGTACTCCGCCTTCGCCCATTGTAGCTGGATTGGGCCCCCAGTGACCCCCGCGACGCTAGTGAGGATAAAGCGGGTTCAGATAATGAATGAATGAATGACAGCAGTTTTCTCTGTGGTCATATCTTTGGGTCTCAGGGTGACCCTCTTAGTTTCCCAAAAATAGGACGTAGGTTTACATCTTTGTCACTGCAGGTCAAAGGTCATTTCCGGTCAGTCAAAACACGCACATACTGTGAGGTTCCTTTAAAATGGTCCCCAAAGTTCTGATAGTGGACACACTCCTTATGTACTTAATCCATCCTTCTAACACTGCAGGTGTGTTTACTGGTTCTGACAGACAAATGTGCTTCATGTAAATATATAAGAGCAGATTTTACTCACATAAGCCACAGGGTCGTTGCTTCGGGTCGCTGCGATACTCAGAGCCTCCACGTGAGAGTTTCCTTTCATTGCCTCAAAAATCTCTTTTAGTGTCGGGATGGGAATGTCCTGGAGCACAGACACGGCTTTATGTTTATACACAGGACCAAATAACAGCTTTATATACAGTATATATATATATGCATGTATACAACACAATTATATACATGTTTACATACACAGGAGGAAACAGGAAGTAGATTTTTTTCAACAGTTTAAAGACCTCAACATTAAACTGAATTATTTGATTATTTTACAAAGGCCTTCTGTAAGTTAAAATGTTTTTTGCACCTTGATGTTGTTGAGGTTGACTTCAGTCAGGCTGCTGTCGTTGTTATGGATCCTGTCCAGAGTTTCTTCCACATTAGTGGTGTTTGGGGGCTCGTCCGGGAAAATCTTGAAGGGGTCTGCTTTCACAACACCTGGAAGAACACAACAGATAAGGTAAGGTAAGGTGAGTTAAGGTAAGGTGAGGTGAGGTAAGGTAAGATGAGGTGAGGTGAGGTGAGGTGAGGTGAGGTAAGGTAAGGTAAGGTGACGTAAGGTAAGGTGAGTTGAGGTAAGGTGAGGTGAGGTAAGGTAAGATGAGGTAAGATGGGGTGAGGTAAGGTAAAGTGGGGTGAGGTAAGGTGAGGTGAGGTGATGTGAGGTAAGGTAAAGTGAGGTGATGTGAGGTGAGGTGAGGTGAGGTAAGGTAAGGTAAGGTGACGTAAGGTAAGGTGAGTTGAGGTAAGGTGAGGTGAGGTAAGGTAAGATGAGGTAAGATGGGGTGAGGTAAGGTAAAGTGGGGTGAGGTAAGGTGACGTAAGGTAAGGTGAGTTGAGGTAAGGTGAGGTGAGGTAAGGTAAGATGAGGTAAGATGGGGTGAGGTAAGGTAAAGTGGGGTGAGGTAAGGTGAGGTGATGTGATGTGAGGTAAGGTAAAGTGAGGTGAGGTGAGGTAAAGTAAGGTGAGGGGAGGTCAGGTAAGGTATGGTGAGGTAAGGTAAGATGAGGTGAGGTGAGGTAAGGTAAGTTAAGGTAAGGTGAGGTGAGGTGAGGTAAGGTGAGGTGAGGTAAGGTAAGATGAGGTAAGATGAGGTAAGGTAAGGTGAGGTGAGGTGGGGTGAGGTGAGGAGAGGTGAGGTGATGTGAGGTAAGGTAAAGTGAGGTGAGGTGAGGTGAGGTAAAGTAAGGTGAGGGGAGGTCAGGTAAGGTAAGGTGAGGTAAGGTAAGTTAAGTTGAGGTGAGGTGAGGTAAGGTGAGGTGAGGTAAGGTAAAGTGAGGTGAGGTAAGGTGAGGTAAGGTAAAGTGCGGTGAGGTAAGGTAAGGTAAAGTAAGGTGAGGGGAGGTGACGTAAGGTAAGGTGAGGTGAGGTGAGGTAAGGTGAGGTAAGGTAAGATGAGGTGAGGTAAGGTAAGATGAGGTAAGATGGGGTGAGGTAAGGTAAAGTGGGGTGAGGTAAGGTGAGGTAAGGTGACGTAAGGTAAGGTGAGGTGAGGTAAGTTAAGGTAAGGTGAGGTGAGGTAAGGTAAGGTGAGGTGAGGTAAAGTAAAGTGAGGTGAGGTAAGGTAAAGTAAGGTGAGGTGAGGTGAGGTAAGGTAAGGTGAGATGAGGTAAAGTAAGGTGAGGGAAGGTGAGGTAAGGTGAGGTGAGGTAAGGTGAGGTAAGGTGACGTGAGGTGAGGTGAGGTAAGGTAAGGTGAGGTGAGGTAAAGTAAGGTGAGGTAAGGTAAGGTGAGGTAAGGTAAGGTGAGGTGAGGTGAGGTGAGGTAAAGTAAGGTGAGGTAAGGTAAGGTAAGGTGAGGTGAGGTAAGGTGAGGTAAGGTAAAGTGAGGTGAGGTGAGGTAAGGTAAGGTGAGGTGAGGTAAGGTAAGGTAAGGTAAGGTGAGGTAAGGTAAAGTGAGGTGAGGTGCGGTGAGGTAAGGTAAGTTAAGTTGAGGTGAGGTGAGGTAAGGTGAGGTGAGGTAAGGTAAAGTGAGGTGAGGTAAGGTGAGATAAGGTAAGGTGAGGTGAGGTGAGGTGAGGTAAGGTGAGGTAAGGTGAGGTGAGGTGAGGTAAGGTGAGGTGAGGTAAGGTAAGGTGAGGTGAGGTAATGTAAGATGAGGTGAGGTAAGGTAAGGTGAGGTGAGGTAAGGTAAAGTAAGGTGAGGTGAGGTAAGGTGAGGTGAGGTGCGGTGAGGTAAGGTAAGTTAAGTTGAGGTGAGGTGAGGTAAGGTGAGGTAAGGTAAAGTGCGGTGAGGTAAGGTAAGGTAAAGTAAGGTGAGGGGAGGTGACGTAAGGTAAGGTGAGGTGAGGTGAGGTAAGGTGAGGTAAGGTAAGATGAGGTGAAGTGAGGTAAGGTAAGATGACGTGAGTTAAAGTAAGGTGAGGGGAGGTGAGGTAAGGTAAGGTGAGGTGAGGTGAGGTAATGTATGATGAGGTGAGGTGAGGTGAGGTAAGGTAGAGTAAGGTGAGGTGAGTCGAGATAAGGTAAGGTGATGTGAGGTGAGGTGAGGTAAGGTGAGGTAAGGTGAGGTGAGATGAGGTAAGGTGAGGTGAGGTAAAGTAAGGTGAGGTGAGGTAATGTAAGATGAGGTGAGGTAAGGTAAGGTGAGGTGAGGTAAGGTAAAGTAAGGTGAGGTGAGGTAAGGTGAGGTGAGGTGAGGTAAGGTAAGGTAAGGTAAGGTGAGGTAAGGTGAGGTAAGGTAAGGTAAGGTGAGGTGAGGTGAGATAAGGTAAGGTGAGGTGAGGTAAGGTAAGGTCATGTGAGGTGAGGTGAGGTAAGGTAAGGTAAGGTGAGGTGAGGTAAGGTGAGGTAAGGTGAAGTGAGGTGAGGTAATGTAAGATGAGGTGAGGTAAGGTAAGGTGAGGTGAGGTAAGGTAAGGTAAGGTAAGGTGAGGTGAGGTAAGGTGAGGTGAGGTAAGGTGAGGTGAGGTAAGGTAAGGTAAGGTAAGGTAAGGTGAGGTGAGGTGAGGTAAGGTAAGGTAAGGTTAGGTGAGGTAAGGTAATGTGAGGTGAGGTGAGGTGAGGTGAGGTAAGGTAAGGTAAGGTAAGGTAAGGTAAGGTAAGGTAAGGTAAGGTAAGGTAAGGTGAGGTAAGGTAAGGTGAGGTAAGGTAAGGTAAGGTGAGGTAAGGTGAAGTGAGGTGAGGTGAGGTAAGGTGAGGTGAGGTGAGGTAAGGTAAGGTGAGGTAAGGTGAGGTGAGGTGAGGTAAGGTGAGGTGAGGTAAGGTAAGGTGAGGTAAGGTAAGGTAAGGTGAAGTAAGGTGAGGTGAGGTGAGGTGAGGTGAGGTGAGGTAAAGTAAGGTGAGGTGAGGTAAGGTGAGGTGAGGTAAGGTGAGGTAAGGTAAGGTAAGGTGAGGTGAGGTAAGGTAAGTTAAGGTGAGGTAAGGTAAGGTGAGGTAAGGTAAGGTGACGTAAGGTAAGATGAGGTGAGGTAAGGTGAGGTAAGGTGAAGTGAGGTGAGGTAAGGTGAGGTAAGGTAAGGTAAGGTAAGGTAAGGTAAGGTAAGGTAAGGTAAGGTAAGGTGAGGTAAGGTAAGGTAAGGTAAGGTGAGGTGAGGTGAGGTAATGTAAGATGAGGTGAGGTAAGGTAAGGTGAGGTGAGGTGAGGTAAGGTAAAGTAAGGTGAGGTGAGGTAAGGTGAGGTGAGGTGAGGTAAGGAAAGGTAAGGTAAGGTAAGGTGAGGTAAGGTAAGGTGAGGTGAGGTGAGGTAAGGTAAGGTGAGGTGAGGTGAGGTAAGGTAAGGTGAGGTGAGGTAAGGTAAGGTAAGGTGAGGTGAGGTAAGGTAATGTAAGGTAAGGTGAGGTAAGGTACGGTAAGGTAAGGTAAGGTAAGGTAAGGTAAGGTAAGGTAAGGTAAGGTAAGGTGAGGTGAGGTAAGGTAAGGTGAGGTAAGGTGAAGTGAGGTGAGTTGAGGTAAGGTAAGGTGAGGTGAGGTGAGGTAAGGTAAGGTGAGGTGAGGTGAGGTGAGGTGAGGTGAAGTGAGGTAAGGTGAGGTGAGGTAAGGTAAGATAAGGTGAGGTAAGGTAAGGTAAGGTGAGGTGAGGTGAGGTGAGGTAAGGTGAGGTAAGGTGAGGTAAGGTGAGGTAAGGTGAGGTAAGGTAAGGTAAAGTAAGGTGAGGGGAGGTGACGTAAGGTAAGGTGAGGTGAGGTGAGGTAAGGTGAGGTAAGGTAAGATGAGGTGAGGTGAGGTAAGGTAAGATGACGTGAGTTAAAGTAAGGTGAGGGGAGGTGAGGTAAGGTAAGGTGAGGTGAGGTGAGGTAATGTATGATGAGGTGAGGTGAGGTGAGGTAAGGTAGAGTAAGGTGAGGTGAGTCGAGATAAGGTAAGGTGAGGTGAGGTGAGGTGAGGTAAGGTGAGGTAAGGTGAGGTGAGATGAGGTAAGGTGAGGTGAGGTAAAGTAAGGTGAGGTGAGGTAAGGTGAGGTGAGGTAAGGTGAGGTGAGGTAAGGTGAGGTAAGGTAAGGTGAGGTGAGGTAAGGTAAGGTAAGTTAAGGTGAGGTGAGGTAAGGTAAGGTGACGTAAGGTAAGGTGAGGTGAGGTAAGGTGAGGTGAGGTGAGGTAAGGTGAGGTGAGGTGAGGTGAGGTAAGGTGAGGTAAGGTAAGGTGAGGTGAGGTAAGGTGAGGTAAGGTGAAGTGAGGTGAGGTAATGTAAGATGAGGTGAGGTAAGGTAAGGTGAGGTGAGGTAAGGTAAGGTAAGGTAAGGTGAGGTGAGGTAAGGTGAGGTGAGGTAAGGTAAGGTAAGGTAAGGTAAGGTGAGGTGAGGTGAGGTAAGGTAAGGTAAGGTGAGGTGAGGTAAGGTAATGTGAGGTGAGGTGAGGTGAGGTGAGGTAAGGTAAGGTAAGGTAAGGTAAGGTAAGGTAAGGTAAGGTGAGGTAAGGTAAGGTGAGGTAAGGTAAGGTGAGGTAAGGTAAGGTAAGGTGAGGTAAGGTGAAGTGAGGTGAGGTGAGGTAAGGTGAGGTGAGGTGAGGTAAGGTAAGGTGAGGTAAGGTGAGGTGAGGTGAGGTAAGGTGAGGTAAGGTAAGGTGAGGTAAGGTAAGGTAAGGTGAAGTAAGGTGAGGTGAGGTGAGGTGAGGTGAGGTGAGGTGAGGTAAAGTAAGGTGAGGTGAGGTAAGGTGAGGTGAGGTAAGGTGAGGTGAGGTAAGGTGAGGTAAGGTAAGGTGAGGTGAGGTAAGGTAAGTTAAGGTGAGGTAAGGTGAGGTAAGGTAAGGTGACGTAAGGTAAGATGAGGTGAGGTAAGGTGAGGTAAGGTGAAGTGAGGTGAGGTAAGGTGAGGTAAGGTAAGGTAAGGTAAGGTAAGGTAAGGTAAGGTAAGGTGAGGTAAGGTAAGGTAAGGTGAGGTGAGGTGAGGTAATGTAAGATGAGGTGAGGTAAGGTAAGGTGAGGTGAGGTGAGGTAAGGTAAAGTAAGGTGAGGTGAGGTAAGGTGAGGTGAGGTGAGGTAAGGAAAGGTAAGGTAAGGTAAGGTGAGGTAAGGTAAGGTGAGGTGAGGTGAGGTAAGGTAAGGTGAGGTGAGGTGAGGTAAGGTAAGGTGAGGTGAGGTAAGGTAAGGTGAGGTGAGGTAAGGTAATGTAAGGTAAGGTGAGGTAAGGTACGGTAAGGTAAGGTAAGGTAAGGTAAGGTAAGGTGAGGTGAGGTAAGGTAAGGTGAGGTAAGGTGAAGTGAGGTGAGTTGAGGTAAGGTAAGGTGAGGTGAGGTGAGGTAAGGTAAGGTGAGGTGAGGTGAGGTGAGGTGAAGTGAGGTAAGGTGAGGTGAGGTAAGGTAAGATAAGGTGAGGTAAGGTAAGGTAAGGTGAGGTGAGGTGAGGTGAGGTGAGGTGAGGTGAGGTAAGGTGAGGTAAGGTGAGGTAAGGTGAGGTAAGGTGAGGTAAGGTAAGGTGAGGTGAGGTAAGGTAAGGTAAGTTAAGGTGAGGTGAGGTAAGGTAAGGTGACGTAAGGTAAGGTGAGGTAAGGTGAGGTGAGGTGAGGTAAGGTGAGGTGAGGTGAGGTGAGGTAAGGTGAGGTGAGGTAAGGTGAGGTGAGGTGAGGTGAGGTGAGGTAAGGTGAGGTGAGGTGAGGTAAGGTGAGGTGAGGTGAGGTGAGGTGAGGTAAGGTGAGGTGAGGTAAGGTGAGGTAAGGTGAGGTGAGGTGAGGTGAGGTAAGGTGAGGTGAGGTAAGGTGAGGTAAGGTAAGGTGAGGTGAGGTAAGGTAAGGTAAGTTAAGGTGAGGTGAGGTAAGGTAAGGTGACGTAAGGTAAGGTGAGGTGAGGTGAGGTAAGGTGAGGTGAGGTGAGGTGAGGTAAGGTGAGGTAAGGTAAGGTGAGGTGAGGTGAGGTGAAGTGAGGTAAGGTGAGGTGAGGTAAGGTAAGGTGAGGTGAGGTAAGGTAGGGTGAGGTAAGGTAAGGTAAGGTGAGGTGAGGTAAGGTGAGGTGAGGTAAGGTGAGGTGAGGTGAGGTGAGGTGAGGTGAGGTGAGGTGAGGTGAGGTAAGGTGAGGTGAGGTGAG
>CM035798.1:7389947-7417447 GCA_020466265.1 Siphamia tubifer | reverse complement strand
ACATAGAGGTGTTAAGGTACCGTTTTTTGATAAGGTGTAAACACTAATAACAAATCACCTTCCAGCCTAAATTTGGCTGTAGCTCTGAACGGCTCAGCGCGACTTATGCCTGGTTTCGTGGTGGTGGGTCACATGTATAGACAAACAATCACTGTCACATTCACACCTATGGGTGATTTAGATTAACCAGTTAACCAGTTAACCTATCAGTGCATGTTTTTAGATGGTGGGAGGAGCCAGAGTACCTGGAGAAAACCCACAGGGACACGGGGAGAACATGTAAACTCCACACAGAAAGGTCTGGTGTGGGATTCGAACCAGTGTGAGTGCTAAACACTGCACCAACGTGACACCCATGAAAGACAAAGGAAACCTCTGAGATGTAAATACAGCACTGTACGTATCATCCCATTGGCTATGAGAGAGCTACCCATGATGATTTTGGTGACCTTTGACCCTCATTCATCACAGAGATACTGATGTTTGGTGAGTTTTTCCCAGTGTGTTCATTTAAACTTTATTACAGTACGTATTCATTATTCATCATGAGCCCAAAGAAAGTGATTCTGGTGAAAATGAAAAGAAGAAGTGACTGAGTTATTAATAGAAGTGAAACAGGAGATGATTAAAAGAGGAGGAGGAGCCATCATTGCATCTGCACCAATAAAAGACATGCTGGACACATTTCATCAACTTTCCCAATTCATGGAAAAAAAAAACATCCTGAAAAAAATGCTCACGAGCGGTGGTATCGGACACTTTGACGACATATACCTTGTGTCATGAGGAGTGAGGAGTGAGGAGTGAGGAGTGAGGAGTGAGGAGTGAGGAGTGAGGAGTGAGGAGTGAGGAGTGAGGAGTGAGGAGTGAGGAGTGAGGAGTGAGGAGTGAGGAGTGAGGTGGAAATAAGACACAGATGGACGGTGTTGAAGAGAGACGAGATTTAATAACCAACGCAACCGAAACAAGACAGAGACAAAAACCTGGGTTAGGGTACGCTGAGAGCAGAACTACAAATGACCGGGTTATGGAGGTGACAACAGGGAACTGGTCCAACACTGGCAACTGGACCTGACGGCAGATCAGCAACCACTTGCAAGTGTACGGTGCAGGTGAAACTTGTGAGGATCTGGGGGACAGGATTTAAAAAGATACAACAAACACAATGGTATGAACATGACCCACATGTCTGGTATGAAAATGACCCACATGTCTGGGATTAAAATGACCCACATGTCTGGGATTAAAATGACCCACGTTTGGTATGAAAATGACCCACATGTCTGGGATTAAAATGACCCACATGTCTGGGATTAAAATGACCCACATGTCTGGGATGAAAATGACCCACGTTTGGTATGAAAATGACCCACATGTCTGGTATGAAAATAACCCACATGTCTGGTATGAAAATGACCCACGTTTGGTATGAAAATGACCCACATGTCTGGGATTAAAATGACCCACATGTCTGGGATTAAAATGACCCACATGTCTGGGATTAAAATGACCCACATGTCTGGGATTAAAATGACCCACATGTCTGGTATGAAAATAACCCACATGTCTGGTATGAAAATGACCCACGTTTGGTATGAAAATGACCCACATGTCTGGGATTAAAATGACCCACATGTCTGGGATGAAAATGACCCACATGTCTGGGATTAACTAATGGAACTAATGAATCTCATAAGTGGAGGTACCAGTGTACATCCTAGACCTGCTGGTTCCCTATGAAGCATCCAGAACACATTACAGTACAGGCCTGAAAACATTACTGTTCACTGGAGCTTTCACTGACAATATTAACTGTCTTTGAAATGTTTATGCCTCATATTTTAATTGTCTTTTAATGCATTTTAATAATGTTTTTTCACTTTAACTTTCTTATAGGTTTTATATAAAGCACCTTGAAACGTCCTGTTCATCTTGTACGTCCTGTGTGTCTCCACCAGGGGGCGGCTCTCATTCTATATTAGAGTTTATTGTAATTTGTTCCAAACTGTGTCACAAGCCAACTGACCCCCCACCCCCCATGACCCTGGAGGGGAGGGGAGGCTAGACGGAGACAGCTGCCTGCTCTCGGAGGAGGAGGGGGGGGGGGGGGGGGGTGTTACTGGACACACACACTGTTAGTCCCATCCAGTGTGTGTGTCCCTGAGAATAACCCACAGTAGCTTTACAGCATCACCTCCACTGTCGATAACTACCAAGCTCAGAATAGCACCAGTGTTAATACTCTGAATACAACTGACAATTAACTCTGTGGGACGACTGGTTATCCCAGACCAGAACAGGCCAGAACAGGCCAGACCAGGCCAGGCCAGGCCAGAACAGGCCAGACCAGGCCAGACCAGGCCAGACCAGACCAGACCAGACCAGACCAGACCAGACCAGACCAGACCAGAACAGGCCAGACCAGACCAGACCAGAACAGGCCAGACCAGACCAGACCAGAACAGGCCAGACCAGGCCAGGCCAGAACAGGCCAGACCAGGCCAGACCAGACCAGACCAGACCAGACCAGACCAGAACAGGCCAGACCAGACCAGGCCAGAACAGGCCAGACCAGAACAGGCCAGACCAGGCCAGGCCAGACCATTGTTAAACTCATGCCTTCATCAAAAGCCTAAACAACAGTGTGCCAGAGGTGAACTGAGCTTTAATCCTCTCCTGGAGCAGCTCCAGAGTTAGAGTCTCTGTGACACTCTGATGGAGCTGGACTAACACAACTCCCTGCTCCCTCTTTTCCGGATGCCTGCACCCCCCACCCCCATTGATCTGGTTACAAAGTGAGTCCAGGTTTTCAACATGTGGTCCAAGGATCACCACAAGTCGACAAAAGATCAGTTCATTTAAACTATGTTTAGAATGACGACAATAATAAACAACCTGCTTCTGACACACACACACACACACACACACACACACACACACCACTTTGACCCATATATATATATATATATATATATATATATATATGTAAGGATTAAGGCATAAAAATATAAAAAGTAAAGTAAAAGGTTTCAAGTTATAAAGAGGATGAAAAACGAACGCAGACTAACATACAGCATTCACACAATGGTCCTTAAACAGCAGTTCACTGTAAAAAAAAAATAGAATAAATAAACATCAATAATTAATTAATTAAATGTGTCATGTATTTATTAAAATTGTATATATATATATATATATATATATATATATATATAGTATCTCAGTTATTTACTTTAAACAGACACTAGTGAATGAACAGAACATGTTTGTGCTGAAAACAAAGAAAACCACAAAGAAAATGATCTTATTTTCATAATCTGATGAAAAAAGGCCTTTTTTGGTACTCGAAGAAATGGTAGAACAAACACAAAAGGTTAAAGATGAGCAATACAATGGAGTAATAAAAGATGAACAGCAGGTTATAAAGTGAACAGTTTGGTGAGTGCAGCTCAGACAGAGGGTTTCAGTTACAGCACAGGTGTCAAACTCCAGTCCTCCAGGGCCGGTGTCCTGCATGTTTTAGATATTTCCCTCTTCCATATGATTCAGTTTAACCCTTTAACTCCTGAAACTTTAGCTATTCTACAGCTAAAAAAAAAAAAAAAATTAAAATAAGCTACAAAATGAACAAAAATGAATAATAAACTAACAAAATTATTAGTAACATAAACAAAGTAAGACACAAATGGAACAAAATTAAGTAGAAAAATAATAAAGACGCAACAACTAGACAACTAAAATACACAAAAATAGAGTAAAATGTAGTAAAAAACTAAAACATTGAATTGTTGTGAATATTTAAACCAAACCATCCATTCAATAATCATCTCATTATCAGTTCTGCAGAAACTGATAATGATGGGATGGTTTCTAGGTGTGATGGAAGAGGGAAACATTTAAAATATGCAAAACACCGCCCCCCCCCAGGACTGTAGTTTGACTCCCTGGTTCAGAGGAAACGTGTACAGATATGAAAGCCAGTCTATCAGTAAACACACTGGTGTGGTTCACACAGATACTGAACTCCACCCAGATACAGGAAAGTCAGCTCCATCTGTAAACACCCTACACACCCTGGACCCAGCAGAATGAAATAATGTTACGAGTAAAATGGAACTAAAAGCTAAATTAAAATGCTAGTTGTTCTTAAAAACATGAACAGTGTCAGTGGACCTCAGACCCTCAGGTCGACTGTTCTATAGTTTGGGGAAATAAAAACTGAATGAGGCCTCAGCATGTGTTTTAGTTTGAGCTTTTTCTACTTGAAGACCTGAGGGTCTGAGAGGGCTCATATGTTAAAAAAAAAAGAATAATAATAATAATAAACAGGCCCACAACCATTAACCATTGTTTTTTTGATATGATGTTGATGAGATGCTGCGAAATGAAACTTCATTGTATTCACAATGACAATAAATATTAAGAAAATGTTTAATCTTGCCCCTATTTTGTGCCAATCTCAAGTTTCTATGACAACCTCTTCTTGAATTAGAGCCAATAACATGATTTTGACATTTCTGCTAAATGCGATTTTGACCTTTGACCTTTTGCAATATTGAAAATGTGCTTATATGTATATATGCATCAGTGTGTGTAATATTATGATAATATATCCAGTATTGATTAAGTTATAGCGTGATATGTCTATGTTTGACACAAACAAACAGTGTTACTCGAGTTAATTTGGACATATGTCACCTTTGACCTCCAGAGATCTGAAAAACTATTGGTCATAGGTGATAACACCACTCATGATGATTGTATGAATCTTCATTCTGCATCGTTTGGTACCAATCTGAAAGTTCTGTGACCCTCTGTTCTTGAGTTATGACCCATAATTTATTTTTGACCTTTGACTTAATTGTGACCTTAACCTTTGACCTTTACTCAAATAGATCATTGCATCTGATGCACATTAGCTATATGTATATGATCATTTAATGTCATGGTGATATCTACAGTATACATTGAGTTATAACATGATATGTCTCTGTGGACACACACACACACATATACACACACACACACACACACACACACACACACACATATACATACACACACACACATATACACACACACACACACACACACATATACATACACACACACACATATACACACACACATATATACACACACACACACACACACACATATACACACACACACACACACACACACACACACATACACATATACACACACACACATACACACACATACACACACACACATATATACACACACACACACACACACACACACACACATACACACACACACACATATACACACATATACACACACACACACGCACACATATATATACACACACACACACACACACATATATATACACACACACACACACACACACATATACACACACACACACACACACATATACACACACATACACACACACACACACACACACACACACACACATATATACACACACACACACACACATACACACACACACACATATACACACACATATACACACACACACACACACACACACACACACACACATATACACACACACACACACACACACACATACACACACACACACACACACACACACACACACATACACACACACACACACACACACACACACACACACACACACACACACACACACACACACACACACACACACACACACATACACACACACACATACACACACACACATACACACACACACACATATACACACACACACACACATACACACACACACATACACACACACACACACATATACACACACACACACACATACACACACACACATACACACATATACACACACACACACACACACACACACATAGGGTGATTACAATAATGTCTCTGAACCAATGTTGGGAGAGATTAATAAAGTGCTATTCTATTCTAAACTCCACCCACACACTTCCTTCACCAGGTCTGGGCCAGGCTAATTTATTTTTGTGCTGCTGAGCATGGGGAATCGGACCCCAACACATTTTTGGCTACATCTGTTAGTTACCCTTAGACCACTCGGGGGGGGGTGTCTAACAGTAATGAAACAAAGGCTGTGGATGACAAAGGTATGTGGGTCAGAACTACTGTGATGAAACACTGAGGTCACACTATGTTGTTAGTGTCATAATGGATAAATAATGGGTAAGTAACAGGTATTTATATAAATGTAAAGAGTATAAAGTACACATATATATAAATGTAAAGAGTATAAAGTACACATATATATAAATGTAAAGAGTATAAAGTACACATATATATAAATGTAAAGAGTATAAAGTACAAATATTTATATAAATGTAAAGAGTATAAAGTACAGATATTTATATAAATGTAAAGAGTATAAAATGTCATGACCTCCGCTCTGGTGACCTTTCCCCCAGTGCTCATCCACACTCACCTGGTCCCGCACTGTGCAGCTGCAGCCGTTCCTCATCTGTGGCTATAAAAGCAGTAAGGCTTGCAGTTGCCAGTGCGGGACCATTCTTTATTGTCACCTCCATAACCCGGACAGCTTTTGCCATCTCCTCAATCACCATAACCCGGACATTCATCATCACCACGGACTCTGACCGTTTGCTCCCAGGTTTTGTCTGTCTTGTCTTCATGTTTCTTAGTTTTGTTATTAAATTATTTTTCCCTTCAGTACTGTGCAATGGAGTCCTCCTTCACCTCACCCCGATCCTGACCGAATGGTCCTGCCAACCATCAGGACTCCACCAGTGCTGAAGGGACCCTTTTTGTTTTAGTTTTCCCCGGTCTGTTCTGTCTAAAGTCTGTCCAGTCTGTGTATCTGGCTTAGCGTTCTGTGTTTCTGGCTTAGCGTTCTGTGTTTCTGGCTTAGCGTTCTGTGTTTCTGGTTTAGCGTTCTGTGTTTCTGGCTTAGCGTTCTGTGTCTCTGGTTTAGCGTTCTGTGTCTCTGGCTTAGCGTTCTGTGTCTCTGGCTTAGCGTTCTGTGTCTCTGGCTTAGCGTTCTGTGTTTCTGGCTTAGCGTTCTGTGTTTCTGGCTTAGCGTTCTGTGTCTCTGGCTTAGCGTTCTGTGTCTCTGGCTTAGCGTTCTGTGTCTCTGGCTTAGCGTTCTGTGTCTCTGGCTTAGCGTTCTGTGTCTCTGGTTTAGCGTTCTGTGTCTCTGGCTTAGCGTTCTGTGTTTCTGGCTTAGCGTTCCGAGTTCCTGGCTAGCGTCTTTTCGTCTCGTTGGTCTTTTTCGTCTCGTTGGTCTTTGGTCTTGGTTTGTTTTAGTCGGTCGTTGGTCTTTTCTGTCTGTGGCTGTCCCTGCCTGTTGCCCGTTGCTGGCTTCTGTCCCCTGTCCCTGCCTGTTGCCCGTTGCTGGCTTCTGTCCCTGCCTGTTGCCCGTTGCTGGCTTCTGTCCCTGCCTGTTGCCCGTTGCTGGCTTCTGTCCCCTGTCCCTGCCTGGTGCCCGTTTATGGCTGCCTGTTACCTGTCTCTTCCCGTCTCTGCCTGTTGCTTTTCTCCCCCTCGGATTTCCCCTCTCTTCCTTACCCCGGGCCTGTTCGTCGTGTCTGGCTGGGTCTCGCCCCGGACCTTTTTGCCGTGTCTGGCCGGGTTTCGCCCCGGACCTTTTCCCCGTGTTCGACCCAGTATCGCCCCGAACCTGCTTACGGTGTTCGGGTAGGTATCGCCTCAGACCTGTTCCCTTGTTGCCCCCGTGTCGGTCCGGTCCTTTTGTTTCCTCGTTTTGTCCTGTCTGTGTTTAGTGCCTTGTCTCTGTTCCTTTTTGTCGCCCCTGCCAGAGTCCATGGTGACCCCACGCAATCAGTTTTGCTCCTGCTACCACCCCAGACCACTCATTCCAGTCCGCCCTACCCAGAGGAATTCCACACCGCTCTGCCCAGAGGGTACTCCGCCCAGGGGGTTTCCAAACCTCCCTGCCCAGAGGGATTCCACACCGCTCTGCCCAGAGGGTACTCCGACCAGGGGGTTTCCACACCGCCCTGCCCAGAGGGATGCCACACCGTTCTGCCCAGAGGGTACTCCACCCAGGGGGTTTCCAAACCTCCCTGCCCAGAGGGATTCCAAACCGCTCTGCCCAGAGGGTACTCCACCAAGGGGGTTTCCACACCGCCCTGCCCAGAGGGATTCCACACCGCTCTGCCCAGAGGGTACTCCGACCAGGGGGTTTCCACACCGCCCTGCCCAGAGGGATGCCACACCGCTCTGCCCAGAGGGTACTCCGACCAGGGGGTTTCCATGCTGCCCTGCCTGGAGAAATACTACTTAATTTTTTTGAGCTCTGGAGAATGGGGGGGGGAGGTCTTTGTTTTTTGTTTTTTAGGGGTGTCAGCAGCCGCCCCTTGGGGGGGGGGTACTGTCATGACCTCCGCTCCGGTGACCTTTCCCCCAGTCATCTCCACACTCACCTGGTCCCGCACTGCGCAGCTGCAAGCCGTTCCTCATCTGTGGCTATAAAAGCAGTAAGGCTTGCAGTTGCCAGTGCGGGACCATTCAGTATTGTCACCTCCATAACCCGGACAACTTTCACCATCTCCTCAGTCACCATAACCCGGACATTCATCATCACCACGGACTCTGGCCGTTTGCTCCCAGGTTTTGTCTGTCTTGTCTTTATGTTTCTTAGTTTTGTTATTAAATTATTTTTCCCTTCAGTACTGTGCAATGGAGTCCTCCTTCACCTCACCCCGATCCTGACATAAAGTGTGTGTATGTGTGTGTATGTATATATATATATATATATATATATATATATATATATATATATATATATATATATATATATATATATATATATAAAAATGTAAAGAGTATAAAGTAAAAGGTTTCCAGAAAAATAAATACTCAAGTAAAGTACAAATATGTAAAACATTTACTTAAGTACAGTAAAGGAAGTGCTTGTTAGTTACTTCCACCTGTGTCCTGCGTGGACATGTGCTGTTATAGATGTGAGAGGACAGCTGGTGTCCTATGATGTTCTGGGATGACTTCCTGACCCTGTCCAGAACCTTCTTGTTAACCTGAGGTCTGCTGTTAAGGCTGATCAAAAAGGTCTTCAGATGAGACTATGCTAATGACTCTTCATGAGTCAAAGAGGTGACAGCAATATTGTGAGTTTCAAAATATTTACAGAAATAAGCTACAGTGTCATTTGAATTTAAGTCCAAAGTTGCTACATTGATTTAAAGAAAACGATGGAAATATTTGTGACCCGCCACCACGAAACCAGGCATAAGTCGCGCTGAGCCGTTCAGAGCTACAGCCAAATTTAGGCTGGAAGGTGATTTGTTATTAGTGTTTACACCTTATCAAAAAACGGTACCTTAACACCTCTATGTTCACTTCCTGTGGTCATTACATTGAAATCCAATCAATAAAGGTGTTTATTGAGTCAATTATTTAAGCGGTGACAAAAGTTCAGGTATTGCTGAGCAAAGACAAAGACGACTTCCACCTCTTTTCGCCGAACAAAACGATCTCCGTTCCGTGGGTAAACACCCAAGTGTTTGGTACGAGGTAAAAGCTTATATTGAATGTTCTGTCCAATGGTGTAAGCCAAATGATTATAATACGTCACACTTCTGTCCTATTATTATAATATATAAAACTTCTGTGACATGTCCATCAGAGTGTCCTTTAACATCTGTCAACAATTTGTGTCAATCGGATACAAATTATTATGCGTTGCTAAGGACTTCCTACCCCAAAACAGTCCAAAACTTTAACGGACAATATCTAAAAATATGCAAATTGTAAAATATGTCCAAATGTGGATATTAAAATGACCATAACTTTGGTTCTACTTGTGATAGAAACATCATTTTTTCACCATCTTAAACCTTAGTTTCCACTCTACCAAGATACACACATAACTCTGTTTGGATTTACACACACTTATGCCTGGTTTACTGGTGGTGGGTCACATATGTGTAAAAAAGCCAAACTAAGAAATGACATCCAGTTTAAGAATGAATATCAAACAGAAAGATATATCCTTGTAAATTCATCAAGAAAACAAAGGTCCCTCTGTGCACGAATGAGAACTGGCACTTTCCCTGTGGCAGTGGGCGGGGTTAAAGCTCCCCCTGAACAGGACTGATTCTGTTCTCTGTGCAAACTTGTCTTATAACAACCTTGTTTTGAGACTTTTATAAGGAATAAAGCCTGGGAATAGGTGTATAAACATTCTTACTTCTTCCTACTCCTTTTTGAGCATGTTAAACTTAATAAATTTAATTTACATATAAAAAAAAATGTTCCTCTCGCCCCACGTGGGCGGTGTCCCATTCAGACTCGGGTCCTCTACCAGAGGTCTGGGAGCCTGAGGGTTCTGCGCAGGATCTTAGCTGTTCCTAGTAATGCGCTCTTTTCTACACAGATCTCTGATGTTGTTCCTGGTATCTGCTGGAGACATTGTCCCAGCTTGGGGGTCACTGCCCTTAATGCTCCGATCACTACTGGTACCACTGTTGCCTTCACACTCCACATTTTCTCTAACTCCTCTTTCAGCCCTTGGTATTTCTCTTCTCTTCTCATGTTCTTTCTTTCTCATGTTGCTATCACTGGGGACTGCTACATCTATCACCACCACTGTCTTCTCATGTTTATCCACCACCACTATGTCAGGCTGATTGGCCATCACCATCTTGTCAGTCTGGATCTGGAAGTCCCACAGGATCTTGGCCTGTTTGTTCTCTGTCACCTTTGGGGGGTTCTCCCATCTTGACCCTGGGACCTCCAGTCCATACTCTTTACAGATGTTCCTGTACAGTATGTCCTCTACCTGTTTATGCCTCTCCATGTATGCCTTACCTGACACCATCTTACACCTGCTGTGATGTGCTGGACTGTTTCAGGGGCTTCTCTACACAGCCTACACCTGGGGTCCTGTCTGATGTGGTAGACCCCAGCCTCTATTGCTCTGGTGTTCAGGGCTTGTTCTTGTGCAGCCATGAGTAGTGTCTCTGTGCTGTCCTTTAGTCCAGCCTTTTTCCAGCCACTGGTATGTCTTTTCCATATCAGCCACTTCCTCAATTTGCCGATGGTACACGCCATGCAAGGGTTATATATATATATATATATATATATACACACATTGTATTTTTTATATTTTTCTTTTGATTTCTCATCAATATTTTATGTACCATTATTCATATTTTATTGGTTGATTTTTCACTGTCTACATCTTCAAAATAAAGGTTTGAATCACTCAGTCAGATGGAAGTTTGTTCATGTGTTCATGCTGACCTGCAATGTCACACATTTCGGCATCAGTGGCGTTCTTCAGCGCCTCCTCCAGCTCTGGTTCCAGGATGATCTGCTCATGGAGGGGCACCTCAGACGGCTTCTTAGGGACAAACGTCTTTCCTGACATGAGAAACAGAAAAGGACAAAATCCAAAACAAAATAAGGAATGGGCTGTTTTTTTTAAAATAACATTTAGATTATAGAGTGAAAGAGACAGACAGACAGACAGATAGATAGATAGATAGATAGATAGATAGATAGATAGATAGATAGATAGATAGATAGATAGATAGATAGATAGATAGATAGATAGATAGATAGATAGATCCTAGTTCCTACAATCTTTTTCATTCCTACTACAAACTAAAATGACCAGACTATTATCTGTCTTTATTAACCACTGTTTTTGATCCATAAGACATTATGGCAGAAATCATGCAAAATGGTATTTATTTATTTATTTAGCAAGGCACACCTCCGCCTTTGGCTTAGGGGTGCTGTTCGGCCCTATTGGGGAATATTTTTCAATAGTAACTCGTGGGCCATACATTATCCCGCTTATTCTATGGGTTAATACAGATTATTACTGTGAAAATAGCCAATAAGATTCGATAAGTAGATCTCACATCCCAGCAGCCAATGGTGGATCTAGGTATACTATGTCTATGGTCATGTGACCATGTACATCACGTCCTGTGACATATAATTGTGGAAAAAGTGTTTCCATTGCACTTTTTATTACAATATTGAAACGTCTGAAAAATCCACCTGAGGAAAGCGTGAACATTTCTTATCAATATTTGAGTATTTTTTAAAAATTCAGGTGTTTCCATTACCAGTTTTTTATAGCAATATTTACATTTTACAAATTTCCAAGGGTAATGGAAATGCAGCTTGTCTCAGATTCACACCTATGGGTGATTTAGATTAACCAGTTAACTAGTTAACCAGTTAACCTATCAGTGCACATGTTTGGATGGTGGGAGGAGCCAGACTACCTGGAGAAAACCCACACAGACACGAGGAGAACATGTAAACTCCACACAGAAAAGTCTGGTGTGGGAATAGAACCAACAACCTTCTGACTGCGAGGCACCAGTGCTAATGCTAATGCTAACCATTGCACCACTGTGATGCCCCCATATAAACTTCTTTTTTTATTATTATTATTTGATATGTATGATTAGTGCTAACCTTGATTTACAAAATGAAAAATCAAATTAGAGCAGAAAAATAAAACTATATATTATTTAATAGTTTGTGCACAAGTGTGCAATAATCAAAGTCGGTGTGAACCACTGGGCGGCTGTGGCTCAGTTGGTAGAGTGGGTCGCCCAATGACTGAGAGGTTGGCGGTTCGCGTCCCGGCTCTGGCTGTCCACATGTCGAAGTGCCCTTGGGCAAGACACTGAACCCTGGCTTAGGCCCCCAGTAGGACTGACCTTAGACCTTATAAACCTACTGTGTGTGTGAATGGGTGAATGAGAGGCTAATGTAAAGCACTTTGAGCACCATGAAGGTGGAAAAGCGCTATATAAGTGCAGTCCATTTACCATATGCAAGGCTGTAAAAATCAAATCATACTACTGCAGAGCCCGTAGAAAATGTCTGCACAATTTGGCTCCGCCTACTAAACTACAGCTAACAAACAAACCAAAATGAAAAGGGTCTAAAAGTGCAGTGATAAAGGTGAATGGTGGATGAGCCAGATAGTAATGTAGCCTACAGTCTTTGATTGGTGTAATGTTAAGTTGAAGGTGAATCAAACGTTCCACCAGTTAATTCACTAAATTACGGACCTAACTTAACTCGTGCGAATGCACCTTAAGCCTCGTCGCAACTGGACTTGCTGTGGCTGCAACAATGACATGAATGACAAAATTCCTGGGGGACTGAAGTTGTTAGCAGTGTGTAGCACAGTTGTGATGTTGTCTAATGTCCTCTTGGGACAGGATAAACATTACCTGTGGACCACTGGTGATTCAGAATAATTGTGGAGAATGTGAGTTCTTAGTCCCCTGTGAATGCGCTATGTACTTCATTTGCTGAGTAATAATTCCGCTGCATATTATCTCTTGTGTTTCAACGAAAGACAGACGTCCATTGATAATTCAAGTCCCATATGAATGTGCATACAGCGACCTTGTGAAAGTCCATAACAACAGTTAGATGTCATTACTAATTCACTATGGCACAGCTGTAGCCAAATCTGGGGGAGGGAATTAGGCAATGCTCAGAGCAGCAAAGTTCTACAGAGCAAAGAATTTAGTTTAATATCTTTGTTGTTGTTTGTCGTAATGGTGTGAAACTTTGCACTGCAATCCACCATAGTACATCGTACCTCCTTGGCGGAGGGAAAAATTCTATGTACACACATACTCAAAATGCACAGTAGTTCCATTCTTCATTCACTCTCACATACTCCCTCTGGTGGTGCTTAACTACATCCACAGTTGTCCTGGACAGACTGACAGAAGACTGGCTGACCCCTCTGACCGCCACCAAAGATTCTTATGGATCCATTATGAGCACTGGAGGCGAAGAGGGTGAAGTGTCTTTGCCCAAGGACACTACAGCACATGTCTAGGACAGAGCAGGATTTGAAATGCCAACCCTTCAGTAATTGGACGACCTGGTCTACAAACTGAGCCATAGCCGCCCACACCTGGCAGCGACATGTTTTTTCCCACAAGAGTTCCGGACACCCATCTCATGTCATTAGCATATAGCCAATCAACATCGCCCTCCCACAGTCAACAACATGGAGTGTGGTGGCTTGTCATTTGCATAATAATGACACCGATCCAGAGCGAATTGTCACGCCAGTGGTAAATTTGAATGGTCATTCAAAAACCCCAATCTGTCAGAAAGCATGTATGCCTGTCAAATGGTAGAAATCGGCTAACTAAAGTAAATAGCTTTGGTTTTCCTCACAGGTCCTACATGCATTTAACCACCATTATAGCCCGACATGTACATGCATCAACCAGTTGTATCAGTGTAGGCCTTGTGCACACCTACGGTTTTATTTGATTTATAATGGTTGTTTGAATAGATAGAGTTTTTCCAATAGTGAGACAAAATGGCTGATGTGACTGAGGAGAATCCGAAAACTCCCTGAGTACTCCCCACGTGGAACATTAGAAAATGTAAACAGACAAAGGAAACGAAGATTAGCTCTGATGGACTATATGCTAATGAGATGAGATTGGTATCCGGACCTCTTGTGGGGAAAAAATTTTTGCCACTTGGCACCACTGCTTTTGGTTTGAGTTTGTGTTTTGGTTTACATTTGTAGAATGGAATGGACCATGTAACTATGTAACTACGTTTCTGTGGTTACAGACCTTTCTTCTCGCCTGTGAAGGGCACCAGGTCTTCCCGGTCCTCGTGCTCCATGGCTTGCTTCTCCAGATGCTGCATCAGAGCGTCACGGTCATACGGACCCGTCGGGCTCTTCTTCGTCTGGTCACGCTGCCGGTAGCCAGCTGGCAGCATGGCATTCTGGGAGAACAGGAGGTCAAAGGTTATATTGACATGGAATTCATAAAGGAGGAAAGCAAGAACAGAAGGACTGTTACAGAGTGATGATGATGAAGATGATGATGATCAATCAATCAATCAATCAATCAAATTTTTATTTATATAGCACCTTACAACACCAAAAGATGCACAATGTGCTTTCCAAAATGAGATAAAAAAAACAACAAAAAACAAGGAACAGTTATAAAAACAAGAAACAATTATAAAACCAAGATAAAACAAGTAAAAAAAAAACATAAGCAACAACATAAGATGACATGGACGGTCGACTACATGTTAAATGCTCACCTAAATAAATGTGTTTTCAACTGAGATTTAAAAACAGCTCGCTCAGTCACTGACCGCATCAGCGCTGGAAGCACATTCCACAGCCAACCGTGAACGAACGTTCACCATATTTTTTGTACCTGGATTTGGGGACAACCAAAGAGATGTGGTCTGAAGAGCGGAGTGTCCTGACTGGTTTATGGATGATTATGAGTTCAGTGAGATAGGGTGGGGCTAGACCGTTGATTGGTTTGAAGATAAATAACAGCACTTTGAATTGTATTCTGAACTGAACTGGGAGCCAGTGAAAAGAATGTAAAACTGGGGTGATGTGGGAGTGTTTGGATCTTTTGGACAGTAAACGAGCTGCTGCATTCTGTACAAGCTGTAATTTATGGAGGAGACGGTGGTTTAGTCCAGTGTAAAGGGCATTGCAATAGTCCAACCTTGAGCTAATAAAAGCATGTATTGCTTTTTCAAGGTCAGCATGGGACAAAAAATGTTTGACTTTTGCTAGGTACCTTAGTTGGAAAAAGCTCGCCTTCACAACTGAACTAATTTGTTTGTCAAATTTTTAAAAATTGTCAAAAATAACACCCAGGTTTCTTACAGAAGGAGCAAACTGGGGTGTTAGTGGACCAAAATTGGGTGGACTGTTGGTTGAGTCAAGGCTAAAAAGAATATAATTTTTTAAAAATATATTTTTCCTTTGTTTAAATGAAGGAAATTCAGGGTGAGCCACTGTCTGATATTGTGAAAGCAGTTATCGAGGGGATCCAGTGCAGAATGATCACTCAGAATCATAGGTACATAAATCTGGAGGTCATCTGCATAAAAATGAAAGTGGATGTTGTGATTAATAATGAGTTGACCAAGCGGCAGCATATACAGTGAAAATAAAATAGGCCCGAGAACAGATCCTTGAGGCACACCACATGAGAGGGGGGCAACTGAGGACGAAAAACCATTTATCAATACTGAAAATGTCCTCTTGGTTAAATACGAAGAAAAACCATTTAAGGACTGTGCCCTGTAGACTGACAGTGTGCTGAAGGCAGGAAATGAGGATAGCGTGATCTACGGTGTCAAATGCAGCAGACAGGTCCAGGTCCAGTTATCATGAAATATGTGAATGTATGTGTTTGTAAAGGTGTGACTGCATCGGGAAGAGAGTGACAAAAAGGATTTCTCTATTTCTTGTTCACATGAAAAAATAAGTCTAAATTCTTGACAGTTTTAACATGTTTATTCATTCATTATCAACTGAAACAGTAGATGATCACCCCATTTATTTAATTTTTATTCTTAGGCTTTCATTGCTCTGTTTGGAGTGTCACTTATAAGAATTACAGGAGCTGAAGCCTCTGAGTGCTGAAAAGTACCATTAGGATGGGATTTGTTTTATGGGGTGACATGGGGTAAAGTAATAAGTACCAGGAAATTTAGGATACCTTCAGACTGCAGGTAAACGTTCCCAAATCAGACTTTTTGCTGCCATTTGACTGATTGAGTAACGTGGGCCCACCCTATCATGACCAGAAAAGAAGAAGCAGGAAAGTTCTACTTGTTTTAAATCACAAAAATGGAATTGGACGTGCATGGTGATGAAGATGTGTAAACATGTTCCTCCTCTTATGTCAGATGAATATTACAGACAGTTATTGTCCCGTGTGAATTGAACATTTATTTCACATGTAATAAACTAACATTACTCTACATCCACCTGTAAAAGTGTATTGTATTGACCCGAATATAGAACGACCCTGATTATAAGATGAACGGCTTATTTTTAAAGAGGTCATATGATGCATTTCTTGTTGGAGGGGGATGATAATCCGTGTATCATTCATTTTTCAAAATAAAACCAAAACAAAGACAACGAAACAACAAGTTGTTTCTTCATTATTTGTTTCCAAAAAAAAAAAGGATAGTGATGCAGTTTGTTCAGTTTTCCTTTTTGTGTTTAAATGAATAATAGAAAAAACAGTTGACAACCATTTTTGGTTTTATTCAATTTTGACCTGAAGCAGATTGAGTAAAGTGGAAATGAAACTTAACAACAAAAGAAACATGTCCACTGGACTGAAGATCATTATGGTATGATGTGACACCAATTTCCTCCGTGGTCATATCTTCAGGTCTTAGTTTCCCCAAATAGGACATAGGTTTACATCTTTGTCACTGCAGGTCAAAGGTAATTTCTGGTTTACTCAACTTGTTTTAGGTCAAAATTGGGTAAAATGGCTGTTATCATTTTTTTTCCATTATTCATTCATATTGCTGTCCAATTTTTCATTTTGGTTTTGGAAACAAATAATGAAGAAACAACTTGTTCAATTGTCTTATTTTTTATTTTATTTTGAAAAATGAATGAACAAATGATACATAGATTCAAAATTATCTTCAAGTAAAGTGGCCATGTTTGTTTGGGTTGTTAAGATTCATTTTTCGGTTTACTCATTTTGCTTCAGGTCAAAATGGGATAAAACAGGAATTGGCCGTTATCTTTTTTTCTATTATTCATTTAAACACAAAAAGGAAAACTGAAAAAAATTTGTTTTTTTCATTTTGGTTTTGGAAACAAATAATGAAGAAACAACTTGTTTTTTCGTTGTGTTATTTTTGGTTATATTATACACTCAAATGTCACTGTTTACTTTCAGACTTGAATGCACCAAAAGCAGGAAGTTGGGCTAATGCGGCTCCGCCTACTAAACTACAGCTAACAACAAACAAACCAAAAATTAAAAGGGTCTAAAAGTAAAGTGATAAAGGTGAACAGTGGGTGAGCCAGATAGTAATGTAGCCTACAGTCATTAAGATTGGTGCAACGTCTAGTTGAAGGTGACTAAGACGTTCCATCACTAAAGACGTTACTTCACTAAATTACAGACTTTGTTTAACTCATGCGAATGCGTCGTAATAATAGCCTTAGTCGCAACTTGACTTGCTGTGGCCGCAACAATGACAAAAATGTCTGCGAATTCCTGTGGGGACTGAAGTTGTTAGCGGCGTGTAGCACGTTGTGTTGTTGTCATAGAGACCTTGTGAAAGTCCATAACAGCAGTTAGTTGTCATAGTCACAGCAGTTCGTTTTCATCAGTAATACACTATGGCACAGCTGTAGCTAAATAAGTGGGTGGACCTTAAGCAATGCTCAGAGCAATGAAAGAGCAAAGAGTACCATAATACTGGAAAGTCACCCTCCACATTTTGGATGATTTGGTAGAGTTGCGCAGGTGTTAGGCGCTCTACAGACAAACAATTGTTCAATTATACATATACTAGTGCAGAACCCATAGAAAATGTGAGATTGTTTGCTACTACTGTGTTGTGGAAGTAAATGGTAAATGGACTGCATTTATATAGCGCTTTTCCACCTTCATGGTGCTCAAAGCGCTTTACATTAGCCTCTCATTCACCCATTCACACACACACTCATACTACACCAGTAGGTTTTCTAAGGTCTACAGTAAGTCCTACTGGGGGCCTAAGTCAGGGTTCAGTGTCTTGCCCAAGGACACTTCGACATGTGGACAGCCAGAGCCGGGACGCGAACCGCCAACCTCTCGGTCATTGGGCGACCCACTCTACCAACTGAGCCACAGCCGCCCAGGAAGTCTGTTCCCTACCCTATTAAGCTATTATTATCATCATCATCATTATTATTAAGCTAGCAGCACATCTCATGTCACCAGTTGATGAATTCACATACATGGTCATGGTCCAGTCTCTGAACATTTATCTACTGGCTCTGTCATTTACAAGTGTACTATTAGCACAGTGTTATGCTAGTGCTATTAGCACAGTGCTAATAATGTTTGTTCCACCTATAGCCAATTTCAGTACACAACTCTCTCGCTCACTTTCTGTGTGTGAGCGGGGGCTTCATTCTGTGACACTGCGCCACAAATTACTAATGCACTACGGCGCACCTGGAGCCAAATCAGGGGGTGGGACTTGGCAATGCTCAGAGCGGCAAAGTTCTACAGAGCAATGAAATTAGTTTAATATCTTTGTTGTTGTTTGTTTGTCATAATGGTGTGAAACTTTGCACTGCAATCCACCATAGTACTGGAAAGTACTCTAAACGTTGGCTCATTTGATGGAGTTCTGCAGGTGTTAGCAGTTCTACAGACAAACAGGACACACTACAGACAGATGTGAAGACGCTCTAGAACGTACCTCGGGGTCCATCTCCTGTAGCTCATACTCCAGTTGATCCAGCTCCTCAGCGCTGAGGCCTTTGAGGATGGCGTCCTCATCGATGTCCCTGGGGTCTGACATGGTTCCTGAGGCTCAGGCTCACATACACACACACTCACTCATACACACTCGTGCACACGCCTGAACGAGTGGCACTAAGAGGGAAGAAAAGAGAGACACATGTGGGTTAGGCTTAGAAGTGTATATATATATATACACATATATATATATATATATATATATATATATATATATATATATATATATATATATATATATATATATATATATGCGACTGGATAGCTTAGTGGTCTACACCACTGACTTTGGTGCGGAAGGTTAACGCACTTTACGCTATACATGCCTATACCTCACGAAGAGCGATACAATAAATAGAGTCATACCGGCTCGGACGGCGCCCGGGACAACAAGGTCCGTGTTAGGGGTTGAGGAACCAGGACACCCTGATGTTAAATTGGCTACTGGAACAAGACATTCATGGAGCAGGGCAGAGAACATGGTACTGATGGAGTGTTACTATGGGAGTAACCCCAGTGAGAGAGGGTACATGCAGAGGATGTGGGAAAATGGTTGCTTCGAAACCCCACATCCTCACTGACTAAGAAACAGCTCCTAGCTCAGTGTTCGAATATCCGCAATAAGAGGTTGCTATCACAGCTAGAGATCGATGAGGTACAGCGTTGTACCTCATCCACGGTACAAAGATGCTACGGCAAGGGGGAGCCAGGACGACAGGACAGCTTGGGGGTGGTTTCACCACCACCCCCAAATATCGAGATTGGGTACCAAGCCCCAGAAAGACTAAACACAAGGGCAGCTGACCTGAGAAAGAGAATCATAAAATCCTGGGGGAACACAACTACCTGCTTGCCAAGGCTAAAGAACAAAGTACCAGACCAGTCTCTACTGGAGGACATGAACACTGCACTGCAAACTGTCCCTACCACTACCATCACTGGCTACAAGATGAACAGCCAGAGCAGCCAGAAGGTTGCCCCATGGAGGAGAAGGCTAGAGGCAAAGATCATGGCAGCACGGAGAGAAGTCAGTGTTTTAACAGAACTAAGCAGAGGTATGAATCTGAGGAAAGAACTGCCCAAGAAATACAACAAACTGTCCATAGCTGAGGCGCTGGAGACTGCTAAGCAAAGGCTCACAGCACTAGCTACCCGCCTAAAGAGATACACAAGAGAGGTAGAGGCCAGGAGAATAAACCAGGTGTTCTCCACCAACCCAGCTAAGGTCTACTCTCAATGGCAGGGGGGCAAGGTGACAACACACCCACCTAGGGCTGAAACTGAGCAATACTGGAAAAGCATCTGGGAGAAGGAGGCAACACATAACACCAATGCCCAATGGCTGACAGAATTACAGGCAGAGCACAGCCAACTCCCAGAACAAGACCCAGTAGTCATCACACTAGCAGACATCCAAACCAGAGTGTCCAAAATGAAGAGCTGGACAGCACCAGGGCCCGACATGATTCATACCTACTGGCTTAAGAAACTGACAGCACTCCATGAACGCCTAGCAGCACAGATGAACCAGCTGCTGATATCGGGAAACCACCCAGAGTGGCTAACCCAGGGCCGGACAGTCCTCATAATGAAGGACCCCCAGAAGGGAACAATACCATCTAACTACCGGCCTATAACCTGCCTCAGCACCACATGGAAGCTTCTATCAGGCATCATAGCAACTAAGATGAGTATGCACATGGAGCAATACATGAGCAGAGCACAGAAAGGAATAGGCAACAACACCAGGGGAGCAAAACACCAGCTACTGGTTGACAGGGCAATTGCCCGAGATTGCAAGACGAGGAACACCAACCTGTGCACTGCCTGGATTGATTACAAGAAAGCCTATGACTCAATGCCACATACATGGATACTGGAATGCTTAAAACTGTATAACATCAACAGGACACTAAGAGAGTTCATCCAGAACTCAATGAGGCTGTGGAAGACAACTCTGGAGGCCAACTCAAAGCCAATTGCACAAGTGAGCATCAGATGCGGCATTTACCAAGGAGATGCTCTGTCCCCCCTGCTGTTCTGCATAGGCCTAAACCCCCTCAGCCAGATCATCTCAAAGAGTGGCTTCGGATACCAGTTCCGAAGTGGAACATCCATCAACCACCTCCTCTACATGGATGACATCAAGCTGTATGCCAAGAATGAGCGTGACATTGATTCCCTAATTCACCTCACCCGGATTTACAGCAAAGACATTGGGATGTCATTGGGACTAGATAAATGTGGGCGGATGATATCTAGAAGAGGAAAGGTGATCACAACTGAAGGGGTTGACCTACCTGAAGGGAACATCACAGATGTGCAGGAAAGTTACAAATACCTAGGGATCCCACAGACAAATGGTAATCATGAGGAGGCAGCTCGGAAGTCAGCCACAGCCAAATACCTACAGAGGGTAAGACAGGTCCTGAAAAGTCAGCTGAACGGCAAAAATAAGACCCAGGCCATTAACACCTATGCCCTGCCAGTAATCAGATACCCAGCTGGGATAATATCCTGGCCACTGGAAGAGATACAAGCCACTGATATCAAGACAAGGAAACTCCTTACCATGCATGGAGGGTTTCACCCCAAGTCCAGTGTCCTGAGGCTGTACACTAAGCGAAAGGAAGGGGGCCGAGGACTAGTAAGTGTCAGAACTACTGTCCAGGAGGAAACGGCGAACCTCCAGGAATACATCAAGAAAATGGCCCCCAATGACCAACTGCTAAGTGAATGCCTCAGGCAACAAAAGCCCAGTAAGGTCGAGGAACCAGAGGGGCTATCATGGAGGGACAAACCCTTGCATGGCGTGTACCATCGACAAATTGAGGAAGTGGCTGATATGGAAAAGACATACCAGTGGCTGGAAAAGGCTGGACTAAAGGACAGCACAGAGGCGCTACTCATGGCTGCACAAGAACAAGCCCTGAACACCAGAGCAATAGAGGCCGGGGTCTACCACATCAGACAGGACCCCAGGTGTAGGCTGTGTAGAGAAGCCCCTGAAACAGTCCAGCACATCACAGCAGGGTGTAAGATGCTGGCAGGCAAGGCATACATGGAGAGGCATAACCAGGTAGCGGGCATACTGTATAGGAACATCTGTAAAGAGTATGGACTGGAGGTCCCAGGGGCAAGATGGGAGAACCCCCCAAAGGTGACAGAGAACAAACAGGCCAAGATCCTGTGGGACTTCCAGATCCAGACTGACAAGATGGTGATGGCCAATCAGCCTGACATAGTGGTGGTGGATAAACATGAGAAGACAGTGGTGGTGATAGATGTAGCAGTCCCCAGTGATAGCAACATGAGAAAGAAAGAATATGAGAAGCTTGAGAAATACCAAGGGCTAAAAGAGGAGTTAGAGAAAATGTGGAGTGTGAAGGCAACAGTGGTACCAGTAGTGATCGGAGCATTAGGGGCAGTGACCCCCAAGCTGGGAGAATGTCTCCAGCAGATACCAGGAACAACATCAGAGATCTCTGTACAAAAGAGCGCATTGCTAGGAACAGCTAAGATCCTGCGCAGAACCCTCAGGCTCCCAGACCTCTGGTAGAGGACCCGAGCCTGAAGGAGACACCGCCCACGTTGGGCGAGAGGAAAATTTTATATATATATATATATATATATATATATATATATATATATATATATATATATATATATATATATATATATACCACTAAACCAGGCATAAGTGTGTGTAAATCCAAACAGAGTTATGTGTGTATCTTGGTAGAGTGGAAACTAAGGTTTAAGATGGTGAAAAAATGATGTTTCTATCACAAGTAGAACCAAAGTTATGGTCATTTTAATATCCACATTTGGACATATTTAGTAATTTGCATATTTTTAGATATTGTCCGTTGAAGTTTTGGACTGTTTTGGGGTAGGAAGTCCTTAGCAACGCATAATAATTTGTATCCGATGTATTGTTAAGGTACCGTTTTTTGATAAGGTGTAAACACAAATAACAAATCACCTTCCAACCTAAATTTGGCTGTAGCTCTGAACGGCTCAGCGCGACTTATGCCTGGTTTCGTGGTGGCGGGTCACATATATACATATATACATATACATATATATATATATATATATATATATATATATATATATATATACAGTTCTAAATTAACACCCGCCAAATGCGGGTGAAAATCCATTTTGGCGGGTAGAAAAAAAAACTTACTAGCCACTTTGGCTGGTGGTGAGTGCAGGCCCGGTTGTAGCTATGAGCAGGCTGGGTGATGGACCAGGGCGCAATTCTCTATGGGGCGCCAGCATATGACCGTCCTATTTTTTTTTTTATCCTTCCCCTGTCTTTTTTTTTTTTTCGTCTTGCTTGCTTCGGCCCAGGATTGGCCATTCTAGCATTCTAGAATGGCCATTGCACGCCGCCAGAACGCGCCCTGTAACGCGTGAAAGCGCGCCAGTGCGCGTGCTAGAACGCGTTCTGTAACGCGTGATATAATAAACACAACGCGTGGCTATGTGAACACTTTGGCTTGCCAGAGGGGCGCTTCCTGGGCCGAAGCAAGCAAGACGGAAAAAAAAAAGACAGGGGAAGGAAAAAAAAAATAGGACAGCCATATGCTGGCGCTGTGCGCGCAATGGCAAGTGTCCTAGCACGCAATGGCACTGCTAGAATGTGTGCCATTGTGCATACCAGAATGCACCCTGTAACGCATGAAAGCGCGCCAGGCTGTAGGGATACTCGTGTGTTTCACAGCATTGCTAATAAGCCCAAATGAATTGATCATAACGGGCCCATATGGGGATTTGGTGTTATCTTTGGTCAGTTGGTGAGTCCACAAATAGGTTAAGGAAATGAGACAGTGAGTCCATGGTTTAAGAAAGTTTATAAAGTGATTAACTAAAAAGTAAATAAATAAATGGCACGTGTGCTGTTAAATGTGTTGACTTTTTTAAATCTGTGGGGGTGAGAAAGGGCAAAGGCTGGAGGGGATGTTGTCGAGTCTGAGGTAATGGTAACGGTATTGTAATATAGGTGAGAACAGTAAAGAAATGTTAACAGTGAAAGGTGAGAGAATGTAAAAGCAAGAAATCTTAAGAGTTAAATGTGAAAATGTAAAACAAAAAATGTGATCATATGTTTAAAGAAATTAATTATTTCAAGAGGAAAAGGTTAAATAAAATAATTTTATGAAATTTGAAGGCGTATGTCTCACTTTGGTCAGGGGGAAAAATGACTAGTTGAATTTCTGATTGGCTAGTAAGATAAAAAAAAATCTACTAGCCACATTGGCTGGTGATGATACCCCTGCTTAAGAAGGCACATGTGGTGGCTCGCCTAAAGTATGCCAATGATCACCTCAAAGATGCACAAAGTGATTGGGAGAAGGTTCTGTGGTCAGACGAGACCAAAATTGAACTATTTGGCCTAAACTCTACTCGTCATGTGTGGAGGAAGAAAAATGCTGCCTATGATCCCAGGAACACTGTGCCCACCGTCAAGCATGGTGGTGGAAACATTATGTTTTGGGGGTGTTTCTCTGCCAAAGGCACAGGGCTACTTCACCGCATCAGTGGGAAGATGGATGGAGCCATGTACCGAGCAGTCCTGAGGGACAACCTCCTCCCCTCTGCTAGGAAGCTGAAAATGGGCCGTGGCTGGGTCTTCCAACATGACAACGACCCGAAGCATACAGCAAAGGCAACAAAGGACTGGCTCAAGAAGAACCATATTAAGGTCATGGAGTGGCCCAGCCAGTCTCCGGACCTCAATCCAATCGAAAATCTATGGAGAGAGCTGAAGGTCCAAGTTGCCAAGCGACAGCCCACCAACCTTAATGATTTAGAGAGGATCTGCAAAGAAGAGTGGGCCAAAATTCCCCCTGATATGTGTGCTCACCTTGTGGTTAACTACAACAAGCGTTTGACCGCTGTGCTTGCAAACAAAGGCTTTGCCACCAAGTATTAAGTGCTTTCGGATAGAGGGATCAAATACTTATTTCCCTCAATGAAAAACAAATGAATTAAAATAAATTCTTTGAAGTTATTTTCTGGATTTTCATTTTGATATTCTGTCTCTTCATGTTAGAATACATCTACCATTAAAAGTATAGAATGATCATGTCTTTATTAGTGGGCAAACCAACAAAATCAGCAAGGGATCAAATACTTTTTACTCTCACTGTATATATATATATATATATATATATATATATGTGTATATATATATATATATATATATATATATATATATATATATATATATATGTGTGTATATATATATATATATATATATATGTGTGTATATATATATATATATATATATATATATATATATATATATATATATATATATATATGAAGAGTTCATTTGCAAAAACAGATAACTCCATTTTTCGTTTTTTTCAGAAAATTCCATTTTTTACTCTACATTCCAGGTAATACTCATTGATTTGATATATTATTTATTCAATTTAGTGACTATTACCAAATGAAATAAATAATACATCAAATAAATCAGTATTATCTGTGTAATGTAGAGTAAAAAATGACATTTTGTGAAAAAAAGAAAAATGGAGTTATCTGTTTTGGCAAATGAACTCTTCATATATATACATACATACATGGTGTGATTTATCAAACAAACAGAGAGGTGGGGGGGTGCCTTAGAAAACTATTTTCATCAGTTTTTGGTCAGTGTTAGTGGCTGCTAAGTGCAGGTGCACAGCTGTTAGCATCTAAAAAATACTGAACTGTCCCTTTAATGGTAAAGAATCTCCTAGAAAGCACCTGTCATCTGGACTGACAGATATTTACCCCCTGGAATATGTGGAAGTCATTTTGTGTTCACGCCCCAGAATGGTTCATACAGTGATGTCCAGAAACAGACCCCCCCCCCGACCTTTGACCTTTAACCTACATTCACCAAATTTTAATGTCATCCATTCTGGATAACCTTGCACCTTGACTGAAAATTTCATGGGAATTGATCAAATAATTTTTGCGTAAAGTTGCTGAAAATAGTCAAACAGACAAACAGTCCTTGTCTTCCCCTTCGGGGAGCGGAGCGGCAATAACAATAAGAATTATAATCAACAATATTTATGGTGGTTTGTTGTGAAATGCAGGACAACACTGTTCATTCTTCCATGACTGTTTGGGGACAAATATGCACCAACCACCAAATATTTAGACCTGTGTTAAAAATGGATTTTCCACTTCTGCATTGATGTGCATATTAATTACTTAGGATCCACTTTAGTAAATTTTTCCACCAGTGAACATTTCCCCCAGTGACCCCTGGACATATTATTGAAATCACACAGACCCACTCGGTGTGTGTCCCCACAGTGTGTGACCTCAGACAAACATGGCATCAGAGTAGTGACAGTTAGTGAAAACTTTCTGAAAACGTCTCTCAATATATTCCTGGTTAAGAAAACAAAAAGACACAGGTGTGTTTGACAAAACCAGCGCTGTTTGTAACTTGTTATGTAAAATGAAAGTGAAGTATTTTAGAAATACGACTAACTGGAACAAACACAGCCATGGGATCAAACCGTCCACAGGACAAACAGGACAGAAACTGAAACTGAAACAAACTTTAACACTGACAAACAATTCAGCATCATCATCATAGTGTAACCATGGTGAATTAGTCTGTGAAGACATACAGTCGTACTCTGGTGTTGAAAATGAGAGCTTCAATTTGTGCACAATGCCTTCGTTCATCCCTTGAATGTTTTAGAAAATAAATAAATAAAAAGTTATTTATTCCTGGCTTCCTTGATAAAAAAAAAAAAAAGATGGCTGCACGACACTGTGACACAGTCATGAAATTAAATAAAATAAATTTAAAGAACACTATCCTGAATTGGATTGGATCAGATAGAATAAAAAAGAATCGATTACTAATCTTCAGAATCAATCAACCCAGCTCTACAAATATTCTGAAGTTGTAAGATGTGTTTAATGTCCTTACTACTGTACTTATCCACAGGTACAGGTGTGTGTGTGTGTGCATGTGTGTGTGTGTGTCTGCATGTGCGTGTGTGCATGTGTGTGTGTCTGCATGTGCATGTGTATGCATGTGTGTGTGTGTGTGTGTGTGTGTCTGCATGTGCATGTGTGTGTGTGTGTGCATGTGTGTGTGTCTGCATGTGTGTGTCTGCATGTGTGTGTGTCTGCATGTGCGTGTGTATGCATGTGCGTGTGTATGCATGTGTGTGTGTG
>CM035798.1:7302447-7387447 GCA_020466265.1 Siphamia tubifer | reverse complement strand
ACACACACATACACTCTCTCACACACACACATACACTCTCACACACACATACACTCTCTCTCACACACACATACACTCTCTCTCACACACACATACACTCTCTCTCACACATACACTCTCTCACACACACATACACTCTCACACACACATACACTCTCTCTCACACACACATACACTCTCTCACACACACACATACACTCTCTCACACACACATACACTCTCTCTCACACACACATACACTCTCTCACACACACACATACACTCTCTCACACACACACATACACTCTCACACACACATACACTCTCTCTCACACACACATACACTCTCTCACACACACACATACACTCTCTCTCACACATACACTCTCTCTCACACATACACTCTCTCACACACACATACGCTCTCACACACACATACACTCTCTCTCACACACACATACACTCTCTCACACACACACATACACTCTCTCTCACACACACATACACTCTCTCACACACACACATACACTCTCTCACACACACATACACTCTCTCTCACACATACACTCTCTCACACACACACATACACTCTCACACACACATACACTCTCTCACACACACATACACTCTCTCACACACACACATACACTCTCACACACACATACACTCTCTCACACACACACACACACACAGGAGCGTCTACTGTCAGATGCAGAAGTAAAAAGTGCAGAAAGTGTCAGATAGACAGAGTGAGGCTGTTGTAATTCTAAACCGTGCACTCACCACATCCACACCAAGAATAGACCAATGGAGTGAAGGGAGCAGAGGAGGAGAAAATCTGATCCCATATTTATCACTGACAGAAATTGTTCCTACTGAAGAAGCTTTAGCACAAACACCAAAACAAACACTCACACGTCAAACCAAAGACGACCTAGCATGCATGTATTTATCTCTTATGTCATAAATACCACAACAACGGCCCTTATTCACCAAAAGACGCTGAGGGGTACACTCATATATATCTATGGGTACACTTGTTGTTACACACAACACTTTACCCACGGCAATGGCGCCTCACTGCTGCGTCCCCAAATGTACATAAATCAAACCGTGGACAAACCTTCCATCGTTTCCCCAAAGATAAGGCACTTGGGTGTGAATGGATGAAAAACATAAAGAGGATCCTGGTCCATATTTCAGGGTAAGATAAGGATAATTATGTCCACTGAAATGCATTAGCTAACACATTAAGCTTAACTTACCAGACTAGCATCAATGATAAATAGCACTAACAGCCTCTAATCAACCTAATGTCACCATGAAATAAGAAAATATTCATAACTGTAATTAGCATATTTTCTACACAATGAGGTGCACTGTCAATAAAGGGTTTATTTTTCAGGGGTTTTCATGTACAGTATAAGGCGCATTAAGTGAAGTCAAAATCATGAGATACAAAGTCAAAATTATGAGAATAAAAATTTACAATCATGGAATAAAAAGGCAAAAATCTAAAATGGCCTGGTTCAGTTAACAGATTAGACATTAACATATTTGCATGTTGTAATAATTTAATTTATATTATATCATATTATATTATATTATATTATATTATATTATATTATATTATATTATATTATATTATATTATATACATATTACAGAAAAGTATTTTTAAAGCAGTCAAATGAGTAATTAACTTATGTATTGAGTCTGCATTAATTATACTTAACATATTCACTTCATCAGTTAAATATATTAAATGAAATCATTCTATACAATAAAATAATTTATAATGCCACAAAATATTCCTCTCCCACCCTTTATTTACCTCAGTTTGTTCTTCATTTTAATGTCTAGACCAGTTAAAGGTTCATTTCAGATGCTTTTTAAGGAACATAATACACTTTTGGTACCTTTTAAAATGTTATTATTTCATATTGATGTCATAAGTGTGTTTTTAGTGTTCACTTTTATTAGATTTCTGTCTCTTACTGTGTACAGCTTCCATGTTGTGTAACTGTTGCTGCTGCTGTCTTGGCCAGGACAATATACATGAGCTTTTCCTACTTAAATAAAGGATAAAATAATAATAATAATAATAATAATATAATAGTAATATATTAAAAATTTAAATAAATCATCTGTCCTGAATGCAATTTGTAGGTGTGTGATAATCCTACAAAAGTGAATGTTAACTGAGGCTTAGTCCAAAAAAGGTTGATGTGGTTTTCCTGCCCCAAAGCCTTTGAGCCTGGCGTATTGTTCAGTTAAATACACGACTGTTTTACGACACTTGAGCCATGACCTTGGCTCAGACAACTGTGTAACAACTAACAGTGTGACAATTAAAGACACAGGACATGGAATAAACACTAGGTTAGATTAAAGGACTGGACGTGCTTCTTGCTTCGCTCCTCGAACCGAACATTTGGTATTTGAACAATATATAGATCAGAAGGGAAAAGAAGTGTTGACGTTTTCTCACATTCTTCAGTCATGTTTGATAAAAGGAAATCTACACCTATTATTGTTCTTCTTCTATGGTTGTTTCCAGTTGTTTCTGTCTTAATCATCACAGCGTCATTTTGTTAGGCCCGCCCTCTGACTCTATACTTCACTGTGATTGGTCGACTAGAGTTACATTGAGTGAAACAGCAGTACTAACACTGCTCTACAGTCAAATACTTCTGGAATCAAACTAATGAAATGTGTGTTTAGTGATAAAGAAAACTCACGTCTTAAATAATGGTTGGATCAAGTTTCCAAGAAAAGTCTGGCCTCAAAATATGAAGTAGTTACAATGAACAGTAGAATATGTTTTAGTCCAAAGGAATATGAGTGTCAGATCTACTTCCAAACACTGTCTGCACATTATGGTTGTTTCCAATTGTTTCTTTCTGAATTGTCGCAGCATCACCCGCCCTCTGACTCTGTACTTTACCGTGGTTGGTCGGCCAGTTTCAGGGAAATCTAGCCAAAAGTTACATTGAGTGTAACTAGACTACTACACTACCGTAGTTTAGTTTCATTAGATTTACTGACACTAGAGGGGCTAGCACAGCTAGGCTAATTATCTACTACATTTGTAATCAATCTTCTTTTGGTGTTAGCTAACATCTGAATAGACTGAAACTGACCAATAAACCAACCCTTATGCTAGGTACAGAAAGTACATGCAAAGAAACATTAATTTAGTAGTTACTACAAAATAAAAGCTGTGAGATACATATTTCCATTGATTGCCAATGATTGATTTCACAGATAAAAACAGGTTTTTGTTATTAGTTCTTTCTAGAATAACAGTCAGTTTTCAGGTTGAAGGTGTCATATATTAAATGACTAATGATCCAGAGGGAATGACAGGCCTGGCTTTTATAATGTCACCTGCTTTAAGCTTCTGGAAGCTTCTCAATATGTTGGAGCTTTTGTGAATATACACCTGTCCTCAGCAATCCAACAGCCTTTTACTATGAACCCAAACAAACTGGATGTCAAGCATTCTGGACGGGGGGGGTTTGTCATGGGCATTTGTGTGCAGGCACGGGGGTGGGGGGGGTGGGTCAGCTGTCCTGTGCATCTGCAGCTGCTGTATTTACAGACACCCTGACATGACTAAAGCCTGGTTTTACATGTTTATCTCAAGTCTATTAGACGTGATTGTTGACAGATACTGTGTAATATCTGTAAATATGATTTAACTGACTTCAAAATGGAACAGAAAGTGTTGCAAACATGGCTGGAAAAGTTAAAACACAATAAAGAATCAAATACCTAGTATGTCAATCATGAATGAGACTTAAACACTTATTTATTTCCACCACAGTTCGTCTGCAGAAGTTATGGAAAGATGTTTTACTATTGGATATGAGCTGGTTTATATATATATATATATATATATATATATATATATATATATATATATATATATATATATATATATATATATATATAAAAATGTTCCTCTCGCCCCACGTGGGCGTTGTCTCCTTCAGGCTCGGGTCCTCTACCAGAGGTCTGGGAGCCTGAGGGTTCTGTGCAGGATCTTAGCTGTTCCTAGCAATGCGCTCTTTTGGACACAGATCTCTGATGTTGTTCCTGGTATCTGCTGGAGACATTCTCCCAGCTTGGGGGTCACTGCCCCTAGTGCCCCCATCACTACTGGTACCACTGTTGCCTTCACACTCCACATTTTCTCTAACTCCTCTTTCAGTCCTTGGTATTTCTCTTCTCTTCTCATGTTCTTTCTTTCTGATGTTGCTATCACTGGGGACTGCTACATCTATCACCACCACTGTCTTCTCATGTTTATCCACCACCACTATGTCAGGCTGATTGGCCATCACCATCTTGTCAGTCTGGATCTGGAAGTCCCACAGGATCTTGGCCTGTTTGTTCTCTGTCACCTTTGGGGGGTTCTCCCATCTTGACCCTGGGACCTCCAGTCCATACTCTTTACAGATGTTCCTGTACCGTATGCCCGCTACCTGGTTATGCCTCTCCATGTATGCCTTGCCTGCCAGCATCTTACACCCTGCTGTGATGTGCTGGACTGTTTCAGGGGCTTCTCTACACAGCCTACACCTGGGGTCCTGTCTGATGTGGTAGAACCCGGCCTCTATTGCTCTGGTGTTCAGGGCTTGTTCTTGTGCAGCCATGAGTAGCGCCTCTGTGCTGTCCTTTAGTCCAGCCTTTGACCGCCACTGGTATGTCTTTTCCATATCAGCCACTTCCTCAATTTGTCGATGGTACATGCCATGCAAGGGTTTGTCCCTCCATGATAGCCCCTCTGGTTCCTCGACCTTACTGGGCTTTTGTTGCCTGAGGCATTCACTTAGCAGTTGGTCATTGGGGGCCATTTTCTTGATGTATTCCTGGAGGTTCGCCGTTTCCTCCTGGACAGTAGTTCTGACACTTACTAGTCCTCGGCCCCCTTCCTTTCGCTTAGTGTACAGCCTCAGGACACTGGACTTGGGGTGGAACCCTCCATGCATGGTAAGGAGTTTCCTTGTCTTGATATCAGTGGCTTGTATCTCTTCCAGTGGCCAGGATATTATCCCAGCTGGGTATCTGATTACTGGCAGGGCATAGGTGTTAATGGCCTGGATCTTATTTTTGCCGTTCAGCTGACTTTTCAGGACCTGTCTTACCCTCTGTAGGTATTTGGCTGTGGCTGACTTCCGAGCTGCCTCCTCATGATTACCATTTGTCTGTGGGATCCCTAGGTATTTGTAACTTTCCTGCACATCTGTGATGTTCCCTTCAGGTAGGTCAACCCCTTCAGTTGTGATCACCTTTCCTCTTCTAGATATCATCCGCCCACATTTATCTAGTCCCAATGACATCCCAATGTCTTTGCTGTAGATCCGGGTGAGGTGAATTAGGGAATCAATGTCACGCTCATTCTTGGCATACAGCTTGATGTCATCCATGTAGAGGAGGTGGTTGATGGATGTTCCACTTCGGAACTGGTATCCGAAGCCGCTCTTTGAGATGATCTGGCTGAGGGGGTTTAGGCCTATGCAGAACAGCAGGGGGGACAGAGCATCTCCTTGGTAAATGCCGCATCTGATGTTCACCTGTGCAATTGGCTTTGAGTTGGCCTCCAGAGTTGTCTTCCACAGCCTCATTGAGTTCTGGATGAACTCTCTTAGTGTCCTGTTGATGTTATACAGTTTTAAGCATTCCAGTATCCATGTATGTGGCATTGAGTCATAGGCTTTCTTGTAGTCAATCCAGGCAGTGAACAGGTTGGTGTTCCTCGTCTTGCAATCTCGGGCAATTGCCCTGTCAACCAGTAGCTGGTGTTTGGCTCCCCTGGTGTTGTTGCCTATTCCTTTCTGTGCTCTGCTCATGTATTGCTCCATGTGCCTACTCATCTTAGTTGCTATGATGCTGCCTGATAGAAGCTTCCATGTGGTGCTGAGGCAGGTTATAGGCCGGTAGTTAGATGGTATTGTTCCCTTCTGGGGGTCCTTCATTATGAGGACTGTCCGGCCCTGGGTTAGCCACTCTGGGTGGTTTCCCGATATCAGCAGCTGGTTCATCTGTGCTGCTAGGCGTTCATGGAGTGCTGTCAGTTTCTTAAGCCAGTAGGTATGAATCATGTCGGGCCCTGGTGCTGTCCAGCTCTTCATTTTGGACACTCTGGTTTGGATGTCTGCTAGTGTGATGACTACTGGGTCTTGTTCTGGGAGTTGGCTGTGCTCTGCCTGTAAGTCTGTCAGCCATTGGGCATTGGTGTTATGCGTTGCCTCCTTCTCCCAGATGCTCTTCCAGTATTGCTCAGTCTCAGCCCTAGGTGGGTCCGTTGTCACCTTGTCCCCCTGCCATTGAGAGTAGACCTTAGCTGGGTTGGTGGAGAACACCTGGTTTATTCTCCTGGCCTCTACCTCTCTTGTGTATCTCTTTAGGCGGGTAGCTAGTGCTGTGAGCCTTTGCTTAGCAGTCTCCAGTGCCTCAGCTGTGGATAGTTTGTTGTATTTCTTGGGCAGTTCTTTCCTCAGATTCACATTTCTGCTTAGTTCTGTTAAAACACTGACTTCTCTCTGTGCTGCCATGATCTTTGCCTCTAGCCTTCTCCTCCATGGGGCAACCTTCTGGCTGCTCTGGCTGTTCATCTTGTAGCCAAGCATCTCAAGGATTACGGTTGCTGCTGCATACATCAGCTGATTGGTCTCAGTGATGGTAGTGGTAGGGACAGTTTGCAGTGCAGTGTTCAGGTCCTCCAGTAGAGACTGGTCTGGTACTTTGTTCTTTAGCCTTGGCAAGCAGGTAGTTGTGTTCCCCCAGGATTTCATGATTCTCTTTCTCAGGTCAGCTGCCCTTGTGTTTAGTCTTTCTGGGGCTTGGTACCCAATCTCGATATTTGGGGGTGGTGGTGAAACCACCCCCAAGCTGACCTGTCGTCCTGGCTCCCCCTTGCCGTAGCATCTTTGTACCGTGGATGAGGTGCAACGCTGTACCTCATCGATCTCTAGCTGTGATAGCAACCTCTTATTGCGGATATTCGAACACTGAGCTTAGTCAGTGAGGATGTGGGGTTTCGAAGCAACCATTTCTCCCACATCCTCTGCATGTACCCTCTCTCACTGGGGTTACTCCCGTAGTAACACTCCATCAGTACCATGTTCTCTGCCCTGCTCCATGAATGTCTTGTTCCAGTAGCCAATTTAACATCAGGGTGTCCTGGTTCCTCAACCCTTAACGCGGACCTTGTTGTCCCGGGCGCCGTCCGAGCCGGTATGACTCTATTTATTGTATCGCTCATCATGAGGTATAGGCACACCTGGGATTCAAACCGGCAACCTTCCGCACCAAAGTCAGTGGTGTAGACCACTAAGCTATATATATATATATATATATATATATATATATATATATATATATATATATATATATATATATATATATACGTATATAATCAGTTTAATCACAGGCTTGCTGTGCATTAATTTACATGAGTGACTATTAAATATAATTTTTTATCAATATTAATTGTTTAATTCTGCATGAGCAAACAGACTCGAAAAAGACGGGAACATATATGCACTGAACGTGTGTGTCGTAAGCGAGGCAACATCTTAGCTGAAGTGTTTGCAAATCCGAAACAAATGTATGCTTTGAATTAATGTGGTATTTGAAGCTGGAAGTGCTTCAGTGAAAAGAAAACTTCGTCAAAACAGTTTATGTCGGTCGACCGTTCTGTCTGTGTTTTGTTTTTTTAATCATGTACTCAAGTTTCCCACAAAATACACAAAGAAGCACAAATAATGTGGTGGAAAATATCCAAAACTGGCTGAAATTCAGCAAAAGAATTAACACAAAAAAAGCAACGAAAAATCCAAAAGATATTCAAAAACTGTTCTAAAAATACAGAAAAAAACCACCAAAAAATGTGTTCAAATATCCAAAAGATGTGCAAAACTATGAATATGTGTTAAAATACTTAATCACAATAATCATGATAATAAATTAATCTATGTTAATGCATTCATTTATCATAATGAAGTGTCATATTTGTTTGTATATTTCACATAATTGTTTTTGTGATATGGTTTGTGTTTGAAAAGAAAGAAAGAAAGAAAGAAAGAAAGAACGAAAGAAAGAAAGAAAGAAAGAAAAAAGAAAGAAAGAAAGAAAGAAAGAAAGAAAAAAGAAGAAAGAAAGAAAGAAAGAAAGAAAGAAAGAAAGAAAGAAAGAAAGAAAGAAAGAAAGAAAGAAAGAAAGAAAGAAAATCTGGAAAAACTAATGAATGTATTCATAGGGCCACATCATTTCTCTTTTACTAGTGGGGACCTTTATTTATATGTAACCGTCATGGGGACCTGAGTTTTGGTCCCCATAATGTCAGAGGTCCCCATAGTGTGGCTGTGTCAACATTCTGGATAATGTGGGCATGTTTCGGTCTGGATCCTGTCCTAAGGAACCAACAGTATTCCAGTCAGTTTAAGGCTGAATCCCATTTCACGCGCACCCCTTACCCCTTCAAACAGAGCTGTAATGGGTGGGGCTTAGGGTACACACCGTGTTTACCTTAAAACACAATCTACACCATGTTGGAAAATGTCTGAGACCAGCTGAGTATCCTAATCTGATAACACATCAGAAAGGGAAATATCCAGTGTGGGAATGACGGAGCCATGTGATAAAGCTACTGTGGAAATACTGGACCATGACAGTGACAGCACCAGTCATTTTAACGCAAACTACAAATATGGCTGATTAACTGGTACATGTGAATTCTTCAGCTACTGACATAATAATAACAGATTAATAATAATGATAATAATAGATTAGATTTCTACAGCACTTTTCAAGGCATCCAAAGCACTTTACATTATTGATCCATTATTCATTCACTCTCTCATGCTCACTCTGGTGGTGGTGAACTACATATGGTCTGCGCTTATATAGTTCTTTTCCACCTTCATGGTGCTCAAAGCGCTTTACATTAGCCTCTCATTCACCCATTCACACTTCTAAGGTCTAAGGTGAGTCCTACTGGGGGCCTAAGTCAGGGTTCAGTGTCTTGCCCAAGGACACTTCGACATGTGGACAGCCAGAGCTGGGACGTGAACCACCAACCTCGCGGTCATTGGGCGACCCACTCTACCAACTGAGCCACAGCTGCCCATATGTAGCCATAGTTGCCCTGGGGCAGACTGAGGCTGAATTTAATTTACCCTTGCCCCTTCACACGGAGCTATAAGGGATAGAGCTTGAAAATCAACCCGTATGAATTGGGACACCCCTTCAAAACTCACCTACATCATCAGTTCACTCCACCAGTTGTTACAGAACCAAAGACCACAGCTTTAACCAGAAGTAAACAAACACGTCTGCTGCTGTAGTTGTGTCATTCTCCCGGACTATGTCCATATTTTTACTAATATCTGCATCCAATCAGAGAAGATCTATGCATCGACCGATTACTCCACGTTTATGTAAATAGTGATTTTTTTTCATGTGCATTTTATGGAAAAACATTACCATTACACATTGTGACAATGTCAAACTTTATACAATACAAGAGTTATCACAACTGAAAAACTTTTAATTACAGAAAAAATACTACATTTGTGTAAAAGGATTCAGATTGTATTCTGGGAAATTTCTTGTCCTCCTCCGTTTGGAGTCTGCCCTTCCCCCTACCCCTCTGCCTTAACCTGAAGTGACACACCCCTACCCCTACCGGTGGATGCGTAAAACAGAGGGGAAGGGGTGAAATGGGATTCAGCCTAAGAAACATTGGATGGATGGATGGATGGATGGATGGATGGATGGATGGATGGATGGATGGATGGTTGGATGGATGGATGGATGGATGGATGGATGGATGGATGGATGGATGGATGGATGGATGGATGGATGGATGGATGGATGGATGGATGGATGGATGGATGGATGGATGATTTTTTTACTCATTTACTTTTTGTGATACCTGTGGTATATTCATAACTGTTCAGATGTTCAAAAAAGGTGGGAAAATAAGCTTCTACATTGTATTGTTTTGGTCCTGCATATAAATATGAAGCTCAATAAAGATAATAAACAAAAAAACAAAAACATAAGGAAACAAGGCCTTTCAGTGATGACCCAAAGTGAGTGGGTGCCTGTGTTCACCCACGGTCACCCGCAGTTGCAGGTCATTGAAAAATATTTTTAGTGATATTGGGTTTGCGGTCAGTTTGTAATAAAGATTAAAATAACCTGGTAAATCATTGCAATTTAAATATTAGGTACAATTTTCTATTATTAATACAAACACTGTATTAAGGTGTTGAAGGTGTCGTCTATCGTGTATCCTACGGTATGGAGGGAGCAAGAGAGAAAATAGAGTGGAAGCTCTGGAAACATCCAAACAAAAACAGTAAGGTTTGGGACACATTGGCAGATTTTTAAGGATGATGAGCGGCTCCCAGGGTTTTCATTTCTGTGGAAACTGGGGTCAAATGTCTCTTTGGGTGTTACAGGTTGTCGACCCCTGGTTTAGATACTAAAAGGGGTTTTGGACCCACAACCAAGCCTTCAAGACAGCTGTGCCTGGAGGGCATTCCCCGCCCCAGCAGGTCTAGCCAATCACAGCTCTTGAGGTAGATTTTTGTATATTTCCCTGAGGACTCGACAATTGTCCAATTGATCCAAAGTGAGTCGTCTGTACCTTCATGAAGTTATTTATCTGTAACTTGTGGAATGTTGTGAAATGTTGTAAACTGTGTGTAACTGTGAATACTGCAGTTGTCATATAGGCTATGTATGGTTACCTGAATAGGCAGGTATGCTAATGAGCTAATTAGCTTTTTACTATTTAGGAGGTTTAGCAAAGGAATCAGACTGCTTTTGGATTTTCTTTTCAAAATAGCTGTTTAACCTGCATGCTGTTTGAATAAAGCTATGTTTACTTGAAAGGGCTAGCTAGCGAGCTAGTTATCATTTCATGTTGAAGGTAGCTTTAACTAGACCAAATATAATGTAAGCTGGCAGTTGTCTGAATTCACATTAAACTGGCAGGGAATACTTCCTCCTCAGGAAAAAAAATTAAATGTCGGGGGAACATTAATATTTAATAATAAAAGAAAATGAAATATCTAAACCCCATTAAATGTTTTAGATGCTGCGCATTGATAACTGTTGAATGCTGAAGCAGAACAAACATATTTTCTCAACATATTAACTTACAAACCATGGCATGGAATTTTAACAGAAATAAATGCAGGTATGTGAGTAAGGTCATGTGATGTTCATAAAGACCATTGACTGACGACTTTTTAAAAATGCGGGTCAAGAAGCGGGTTGGGTCCGCCCTTTTCAAATAAACTTCTTCCAGTCTGAGTTGGAGGCAGGCTAGTTAAAAAAACGGGCCTATGCATAACCTGCTCTAACGAGTGTCATTTTTGAAAAAATACAACCAAAAGAATGGCATATCTTGTTGGTCTTCTCCATTTTTTTTTTTTTTTTTGCAGAAATGGAGATCATGACTCTTCTGAGGGGAGGATTCACTTTCCAAATAAAACCATGATCCACTGAACTATCGTTACTTCTTATCCATGGAACCGTCTGTTAAATGAAACAGTGGGGAGTTACAGTGTGTTTAATTTAAGTCAAGGACCATTAGACGGGTTTGAGTTTCAATGTGACAAAGGTTACACACTCATAAATGCCTGATAGTGATTTACAGTGGGCTTCTGTGCCAGGATGCTTGCTTTTATTGGAGCAGAAAATACTCTCTCAAGTCATTTCACTCCGCTTTGTCTTTCTTTTCTCTTTAATTCTGTCTAGACGCAGCAGCCATGGATGGACTGGTTTTTCTTTTCCTAATACCCAACAGCAGGTCACTGTTCTTGTAGCAGCTCAGCAGATTTGTCACCATCCTTGGGGTCAACTCCTCGACTTCTTACCGCCCAAGTGTAACATTCCACATCAGCCTTCAGATTAATTTTAGCTTCACAACTCAGCTACTTCCAGCCATGTCGATCCTCCCCGACTTGGGTTGCTCCTTCAGATTACACTGGGAACAGCCAGACCAGTAACACACATGCTTTTCTCATCAAGGCTAAGAGTGTCTAACACCATAATGACTAAAAAAAAAAAAGAGTCAGTTCAGTAGCACACAAACAGCCTCCAACACCAGGGGCTTCATGTACAAAGACTGTACATACTGAACACTGGCATACCTCCAAATCTGGAAAAGTCCATACAAACCAAAAAAATCCAGATGTACAAAACTGTTCATACACCCAAACTCGAGCACTTCCCTGTTGTTCATTGCAATCAGTGTGGAGTAGGTTAATTTCATGCGACATCACATTGTTATATAGTCAGCTTGCGATTTTCAGATGTAGAGCAGGAAGTGAAGCAGCTTGACGAAAATGTCTATGTTTTGTGTAGTTTACGGCTGCAACAGTCGTTCTAACCCAGAGAAGGAAAAGTGATGGTTTTTTTAGAGAACCAAAGATTGTCATTCACAAAGGTGAGAAATGGAAAAAGCTCCCCGTCGTAAAAAGTGGACTTCAAATCTGCATTTGCGGTTGGGAGGAGCAGAGGCTGCTAATGCTAATGCTAATGTTAATGTTAATGCCCGTGTCTGCAGCGACCACTTGGTCAGAGGTATGTTATGTATTAGGTTGTGGTTAAATGTTCATTTCCACTGTTGTAATATGGTTTACCTAGACCAGACATGTCCAAAACACTCCCTAAAGCAGGGGTTCTCAAATTTTTTTGGCCCAGGTCCCCCTTGGAGGGGTGAAATTTTTCCATGTCCCCCTCATCCTCGCGATACTGAAAATGATAAAAAAACCACTTCAACAATGATTATTATGAAACAATGATAACCTTTTTTAATAGTGCTTTTGTACAAACCAGCCACATTTTCAGGTATTATAATATAAATGAACACTTCAGAAACAACAATTTTAAATAATTTTAAAATAATAAACAGAACAAAAGACACACAAAACCATGAATGTGTGACAGACAGACAGACAGACAGAGACTTTTGGTGGAATTTTGGTCTCCCATCATTGTTCTCAATGAAGCCAAACTCAATATAACTATCAATGTACTTTCTCTTTTTAGGGTTAGGGCGTTTGTTTTTGTCATTGTCATTTTCATTGTCATTTCTTTTACCACTTCTTGAGGAACTTGGCGGACACAAAAATCGATCCATGTTCGCTGCAGGGTGGCTAAAAATAGCCTGTGACTCGCTCTGTCTCAATTTAGCCAAGCTGGCGTCAAACAGCGCTGTTACTTCCGCCCACTCACTACAAAATAAAACTTCCGCATTTCAAAATAAAACAGCAAAAAAAAAAAAGTGAATAATTTCGCGTACCCCCTGAACATGCGCCACGTCCCCCTAGGGGTCCGCGGACCCCAGTTTGAGAACCGTGGCCCTAAAGGACCGGTGTGGCTGCAGGTTTTTGTTTCAACCAGACTGGACTCAATTAATCAATTGATCTCAGTCTTCAGAGAGACGATTGGTCAAACTGTGTACTCTTGGTTGGTTGCAACAAAAACCTGCAGCCACACCGGTCCTTTAGGGAATAGTTTGGACATGTCTGGTCTAGACACATCATGATAAGTTGCATGTTTGTTTACATTAGGCACTACTGCTAGCAATGACAAATGTAAACAAATGTACAATACATGTTGACGTTGCATCTTTACAAACAAAACCCTCACCCTGGCGAAGACCAAACTATAATTATGGATTAGCCTTTTGGTACCGAGGTTGTGGACCCACCCGCTGACAAAAACAGTTCTATGTGTCCAAACTTTTCCAGTCTTTCATCTGCTGCTGGTGCAGTAGGATGTCTGCAGGACCAGGTAGTTAGTAATATCCACAGCACAGATTGTTGGAAAATCTTTGGCTTCTGTCCAAAACTCATTAATTTTCATCAGATCCGGGTCATGTCCAGTACATTTGAACTAACTGTATGTATCTGTGTTTGGACACTGGGTCTAAATCTGTACAATAAACACTTTCTTCAATGGTTTCCTCCATAGCGACAGTCTCCATGGTTATTTCCTGCCCTCCAGCTGAAAATGCAATGTCATCATAGTCACATGACTGAAACCCATCTATTGATGACATTTGTTGGAATATCTGGCTCCTCCCTCTCCACGCCCACATTCTAAACCCAAACTAGTTGAGTTTACAAGAAAATCTGGTAACATTTTAGTTGACAGGTGAGTTCATAACACATTCATATCAGACACGACTCAACATTCATACCAAACCTTTCATGAAGACAGAATGTCAAAAACTTTTCAAAATAAAAGTCCAACGATCACAAAACAGCCCCACGGAGTCCCGTCCCATTGCACAGTTGGACATTCCTATTAGCAAAAGATAAATCATCAGCAAAGGTTACATTATTAAACAAATTGGCACTGGACACTGGCCCAGGTGTGACGTGATGGTCAGAGTTTTTTTATTGAATTTATTATTGAAACCTTTATTGTTCCCTCTGGGGAAAATCAGTTGTCAAATGGCTCATGATGTTTAAAAAGAGGAAAGCAAACATAAGAACAGAGTTGACAATGCAATAAATATCCATTATCCATTATCTGAACCCGCTTTATCCTCACTAGGGTCGCGGGGGTCACTGGGGGCCTAATCCAGCTACAATGGGTGAAGGTGGGGTACACCCTGTATGAGACGCCAGTTCATCTCAGGGCTGAACATATATAGACAAACAATCACTCTCACATTCACACCTATGGACAATTTTAGATTAACCAATTAACCTATCAGTGCATGTGTTTGGATGGTGGGAGGAAACCGGAGTGCCCGGCGAAAACCCACGCGGACACGGGGAGGACATGCAAACTCCACACAGAAAGGTCTGGTATGGGATTCGAACCAGGGTCCTTCTTGCTGTGAGGCACGAGTGCTAACCACAGCACCACCGTGCTAACCACTGCACCACCGTGCTAACCATTGCACCACCGTGCTAACCACTGCACCACCGTGCTAACCACTGCACCACCGTGCTAACCACTGCACCACCGTGCTAACCACTGCACCACCGTGCCACCCCTGAAATAAATAAATAAATAAATATAAACACACTGCTGGTCCAACAAATATGCGGGAAAAGCTGGTAGTTTGGTAAAATGCATCATGTGCAGATTAAAAGTCTCAAGTCAGTTAAAAAGTCCCAAGTCAGTTCTGGTCTCCTCGTGCCCGCAGGGCCTGAGTGTAGAGTCGGAGTGCAGCTGGAATAAATGACTGTGCTCTGATGGGGGGGCGGCACGAAGAGAGAGAGGAGAAGCACTTTGTGATTGTTGGACTTTTATTTTTTAAAAGTCTTCATCATTCTGTCTTCCACATTCATGAAAGGTTTGGTATGAATGTTGAGTCACGTCGCATGAAGGTTGCACAATTAATCAAATTTTAATCGAAATTACGATTATGGCTGTGATGACAAAAAACCCCCCCTGAAAATCATGATTTTTTTTTTATTCATTATTAGGTAAGCTCTGTTGAATAGCATCCAAGTACTTTAACCAGGATACTTTAGGGATGTTAACGGATTACCGTTGGACCGATGGTTGACCGCAACCAGGTGACTAGTCATGAACAGACTTGGTATGAAAGATAGGTTGTAAAAATTACAGAAACAGGTGTGAGGGAGAGAAAGAGAAGAAAGAACTCAGTGTCTGTACTTCCCCCAGCGTTATCCATCTGACAGACCTACTCACAATGACATGACAGGTGGACTATGACTAAAGCAGTTCATGCAGAACTGACCCACGCTGGTGGACATCACTAAGGGTTTTACACCATATTTAGCAGCAGAATTTACTGGAACATCTAATGTTTTCTCTGTGTGATGATTTAAAGTCAGCTTTTAACATAACATTGCTCCACCTCACAGTGTGACTGGTGTTTAATAAACTAAGTGCGTAAATGGCTGTGAGTGCGTGAGCCGTCAAACAACTGTTCTTTTCACTGTGACCGACTGAGACTAATGAGGCTCAGTGATTGGTGATTTTTATAAATCTGATTCAGTATGCTCCCTTCTCATGGGTCACAACAACATGTTTAACCCTTGTGCGGTCCTTCGGGTCAAAGAGACCCGGTGGTTCACAAATGTACCTTTTTATACGTACTGTAGGATGCCATTGTTTACTACTGAAAACAGTAATATATCCTTGGGGGTTGGGGTGATGAGTCTATGGAACTGAACTTTGGAATCTGGGTTTTTAAGACCCGATTGTAGGACACAGCCAGTGTGCCTTTTACGAAGGACCGCACAAGGGTTAATATAAATAAAATATGAAAGGTACAGAACACGGTAGTGGGAAAATTGAGCTGCCAAATATTCTGACAGTAGAAACAGCAACGGGCATTTTTTTTGTTGTTCTACACTTTTCTTGGAATGGACGGAGCAACATAAAAAAAAAAATAAGACTTGAGTAAAAAAATAATTTGTTTATGTTTGTTTATAATTTTGTTTATCCCTTAGTACGTTCTTGGTTATATTTCAATTTGTAATGTTAAATTACATACATTCTGCTTTGAAAATTTGTCCAGAATTTTTCCATAATTGTGTTGCCCTGTGTCTCATGAAACAGTCATAAATGTTTTATGTGCAGTTTATGACAGCTGCTATAAATGTGTTATGAACTCACCCGTCAAAATAAAGTGTTACTAAAAACCTTAAGGAAACCTGTTGCCTTATACCACTTTATTTTTTACAAAACATGAAAGTAAACAGTTTAAGGTGTATTGACATACATGGCTTTGACTTATTCAAATTAGCATTAGCAGTCTTTACTCAAATCATTAAGCTAACATTCATTATCTGAACCCGCTTTATCCTCACTAGGGTCGCGGGGGTCACTGGAAAATGTTTTCATTAAGGTAACAAATTTTCCTTTTTCTGAATTCTACAGAAATAACCAAGAAAACTATAGGGGGAAAATTAAAACTATATGTAAATTTGTCAGGTTTTTACAACCCACAGTTATGACTTACTACAACTTCTGATATAAAACAAATATTTATAATGTAGCATGAGTGAACATTACATAAGCTGTGCTGTAGTGATGTGTCGGTAATGACCAGCTGTTAACGTGAACGACAGGAGCCACTTCCTGATTGAGAGCCGTTTATGAGCTGCTCTGTTTTTCCTCCCTCTCTCTCTCTCTAGCTGCGTTTCCATCACAGTTTTTCACAAAACAATAGCGATATTCTTAAAATTTTGACAAACTATATTTGCGCTTTGAACACGGTTGTTCTTGACAGGAGCGTCGTAACTGATGAAATATCATCCCGCCACATTTTACTGCTGGAAGATGGACGCCCAAAACCTGTTGCATCTGGGTGTTGTCATGGTTACAGTGAGTGCAGTTGCCCTGTTTTCAACAGTAGACCCAAACTACGGGCGTTGGTTCATAGGTGAAGTCCTCATGTGTGGCAAAGGTCAAAAATCACAGATTTCTGGGAGAGGGTAGTGAATAACGTTTGCTGTCTCTGAAGTGGCAGTCATTTTTTTCCTGAATTATTTCCAGAAAAGTCTCCGTCTCCTCCTCTGTCCATGTGGGTCGCATCATTTTCACTCAAGAGAGAAAAAGTGTTTCCATTGCGCTTTTGCGATATATTAGAATATTGAAACATCTGAAAAATCACGTCATGAAGGCGTAAAAAACCTTTTATCGCTATTTGAGTGTTTTTTTTTAATTCAGGTGTTTCCATTACCAGGTTTTTATAACACGATTTACATTTTTTGAATTTCCAAAAGTAATGGAAATGCAGCTTCTCTCTCTGTCTCTCTTAAAGCCACCCTTGATTGGTCAGTGTGGGGCATTGTCTGTTTGTGCACTGAGCAAAAGGGAGAGGGGTGGAGTTACACACAGAGGGGCGGAGTTTCACACATACTGTAGCACTGTTTTCCAACCAGGGACGGACCTGGCCTGATTTGCACCCCCCCCCCTCCACACACACACACACACCCGGAACCATATCCTTCAAAGACAAATTATACGACAAACACCAATGTATATATCAATGCTTATTTTTAATTACAATTTAAAAAATACAAAGTAAAAATTGTGATAAAAATAAATAAATAAAATTGAGAAATTTGCTAATATAAATATTCTAAAATTACACACAAATGTAAACATAATAACATTGCAAATTACACAAACCTTTTCAAAAAGCAAAACCAATGTTAACTATAATTAAGTAATAATAAAATGAGTGCAAATGACTTCACTTTTCCTTTTGGCTTTTCCCTTAGGGTTCACCACAACAAACAAAAAAAACTAGCAGTAAAAGTAAAAGTGCAGCAGATGTAAAGATACCATCTAACACTGGACCTTTCTTTCCTTCTTTGATGCAAAATCCTCAATTACATCCCTGTAATAAATATGTTAGTAAATATATATGAAGAAATATGGAGATTTAAAAAAGTAAACACATTTAACAGCACACGTCCCATTTATTTATTTACTTTTTAGTTAAATACTTTATAAACTTTCTTAAACCATGGACTCACTGTCTCATTTCCTTAACCTATTTGTGGACTCACCAACTGACCAAAGATAGCACCAGATCCCCATATGGGCCTGTTATGATCAATTCATTTGGGCTTATTAGCAATCCTGTGAAACACACATGTATCCCTACAGCCCACTAACCAGCAATGGAAAAATGATTAAAAGATGGGGAAAAAATCCTTAAATGGTAATAGTGGTTTTATTTATATTATTAATCTGGCACAGCTCCCCTGTGCCATTGCGCGCACTAGTGCGCACAATGGCACGCGTTATGGAACGCACTGGCGCGTTACAGGGCGCGTTACAGGGCGCGTTACAGGGCGCGTTACAGGGCGCGTTACAGGGCGCGTTACAGGGCGCGTGCCAGAATGTGTGATATAATAAACACGTGATATGATAAACACAACGTGTGGATATGTGAACACTTTGGCTTGCCATAGGAGCGCTGCCTGGGCCGAAGCAAGCAAGATGAAAAAAAAAAAAGACGGTCATACGCTGGCGCCCTATAGAGGATTGTGCCCTGGTCCGTCGCCCAGCCTGCCCATAGCTAAAACCGGGTGTGTTCCCAACCCTGGTCCTCGAGGCACAATAACCTGCATGTTTTAGATGTTTCTCTCTCCAACCACACCTGATTTAAATAATCAGCCTATCATTGAGCTCTGCAGAAGACTGATAATGACTGTGAGGCGTGTTCAAAGAGGGAAACATCTAAAACATGCAGGATAGTGTGCCTCGAGGACCAGGGTTGGGAAACACTGCTGTAACACACACACAAGAGGGAGGGAGGTGAGAGAGCAGAGAGACCACAACAAAAACAGACTGGAAAGGTAAAAAAAAAAAAAAAGGTGATCCAATAAGTGACAACAGGAAACGCAGCAAACTTTGGACTAATTTCAGTGACTTTAACCAAACAAAGGTCAAATGCACAGTGTGAAAACCTGAAGTGTCATATAGAGCTGGTTACACACTGGAGAACCCTCCATCTGTTCATGTTAATCACTGTAGAGTCTATAAATAAAGGTTTATTCATTCATTATCTTCTTTGTACGTTTTTTTTTTTTACATGAGTAATTGATGTATATTGCATTTAACTTTGCATTATTGTTGGTAACAAGTATTCAGAGCATGTCTAATCTCACCCCTATTTTGTGCCAATCTCAAATTTGTATGACAACCTGTTCTTGAGTTGGAGTTAATTTTGCGACATGTCACCACCTTTGACCTCCAGAGATCTCCAAAACTATTTGTCGAAGGTAATAACACCAGTTATGATAATTGTAGAAATCTTCACCTGAAAGTTTGGTGACCCTCCGTTCTTCAGTTATAGTATAAGCGATAATGTGATTTTGATATTTTAGTTGTGAATTTTGACCTTTGACCTATACTCAAATGGATCATTGCATCTGATGTACACTAGCTATATATGTATGACTGTGTAATTTCATGGTGGTATCTCAAGTATTCATTGAGTTATAGCATGATATGTCTCTGCACACACACACACACACACACACACACACACACACACAGTGATTACAATAATCTCGCCCGATTAAAAAGAAAAGAGATCTAGAAAATAATGTAAACACAAAACAATGCAGAAATACATGCAGAGATAAAAAAAAATTGAAGAAGGAACACTATAAATAAGGAAAAAATAAATAGTACAGAAATTAATTCACCAAGCCATTTGTATTTTTCTGTATTTATTGTTTCAGTATTTTCGGGTTCATCCTCCATACACAGCTGACTGAAAAATAACTGGGTTTATTCCTTATGCTACCGTATACTCTGGACTGAACCACTGAAAACCTCCAAGAAGAAGGACGACCCAATACGAAGTGACACAGACAACTTCATTAGAAGGAAAACATTTCCCCTTTTCTGTGTTGAACATGTGGCTGAAAATAAAATATAATCCACTGCAGCTCTGGTTCAAATGCACCTGAGGGTTAGGGTTTCATATAAAAAGGATATTAAAAGCTTAAAGACTCTGTACAAACATATGAAGAGTTCATTTGCAAAAACAGATAACTCCATTTTTCCTTTTTTTACTCTACATTCCAGGTAATACTCATTGATTTGATATATTATTTATTCAATTTAGTGGATCTTACCAAATGAAATAAATTATATATCAAATAATTCAGTATTATCTGTGGAATGTAGAGTAAAAAATGACGTTTTGTGAAAAAAAAAAGAAAAATGGAGTTATCTGTTTTTGCAAATGAACTCTTCATATATATATAGTTAGACGTGTGTCCTAAAATCTGTCACAGTCCACAGGCCCCTCAGACTTTTTCTAATCCCTTTGGGACAAATTAAGTCCCCCAGCATGGACAGCTATTGGACGGCTTAACTCTTTCACATTCCGCTCTGATAGTTCCATTTGAGTGACAGTTGTGCACTTTCACCACTGTCTCTATGCACTAGAAACAACTCACTTATTATTAATTCCACTCATTAAAATGTGAAATTCAGTCAATTTATCAACTTAAAAACACATTCAACATGACAATTACACACAAGTCCAAAGTCCTGGAACATTTACACTTTACTTTAAAGACACTTGAGAATCATGGGTAACCCCTCCCACACCAGAAAAAAAAAACCAAAATAAAACAAAATACAACACAGACATAGATCAGCAGAGCAGAAGGAAGCAGCCTCACACTTACCTTCAAAGAAGTGCAGAGCTGAAGCCCTTCGGTTCGGAAAAGCACAGGCTCAACACCCAGCCACTCGCTCACCCCCCACCCCTCGCTCATTCTCTCACTCTCACTCTCTCTCTCTTTCTCGTCAGGGTTGCTGTGCTGAGGCAGGCATACGACGAACACTTTGAGTTGTCAGCGTTTTATTATTTTGGTGTGAGTAGAAGTTTGCAGAGAGGGGTAAAAGAGAGAGAGGGGGGATGAAAGAGAGAGAGAGAGAGAGAGAGAGAGGTAAAAATATAATGTATATAAATACTATGTACAGTAAAAACATTATATCCATAAAAATACACACTATATATATATGTGTGTGTGTGTGTGTGTGTGTGCACTATATAAAAGAGATGAGAGAGGGAGGCAGAGCTAAGGACATGAGGACATAGCGTCATCATTCAACCACAGGCTCCAGTCAGAGTCGTAGGTACTGCTGACATCTGGTGGAAATGTAACACACATACATGTATAGTGCTGTCCCTGGGGAAGAAAAAGAAGAACAATTCTCCACATAGGTGACTAGGAAACTGGGGGAAAATAGTCTGAGAAATTCTGAAATCTGTGAAAAAGTCAGAGGTCTTCATTTTCTTTTGTGACATTCTGGGAAAGTGTGACTTTAACTTCATGTCATACAGATGAATGCAGCATGGCTGATATAATGAGATAAGTTTTTACACATCTGAGGGAAAGTCATGTCACTAACAGATAAAAAAAAAGCAAATGTACAAGTTTAGAAAAATAACATTCACTCACCTTTTGCTAAAGGGGTAAAAACACAACAGATCCACAGTGTTTCCAGTGGATGTGAACAGCTGTGTGCCCTGGCTTGGTTTCAATATTCATTATCATACTTAGAGTTAATGGCTATGGTATAGGATTCATGTCCACAGATTAGATACCCAATGCGTATTTTTCAAGAATTACAAGTACAACTTCAAACGTTACATCTAGCCTTTGTTATTATTTATTTATTTAACGATCTGCCTCTCCATATCAGGCAGGCCTCCTCTCTATCGGTTTTTAAAACCCTTCTTAAAACCCATTTTTTTCTCCTTGGCTTATATACATATATATATATATATATATATATATATATATATATATATATATATATATATATATATATATATATATATATGCAGTGGCGTGCACAGACATTTTGGGGGGCAGGTGCTCAGTGGGGGAAAAAGGGCAGTTTGTGCAGCATGTAGAACCATTGGCTCTCTAAATATAACAGTGTGAGATTTTTTTAAATAAAAAAAACAGCATTTATTTAAACATCTTAACCCCTTCGGATCTGGCGGATATGTGGACATAAGCATATAAGCATTTTAAAAGTGAAATAGTGATCCAAATATTAATTATTTTTGACAACAGATAACATGGCCATACTAACAGCACCACTGAGTGATGTGAGGATGAAGAATGAAAATATTTTACTGTATAAATTTGGAGTAAATGTCCAGAAAAAATCTTGTTTGACATTTTGTCAGCTGAAATTTGCATACATAAGCATTTTAAAAGTGAAATAGTGATCCAAATATTAATTATTCTTGACAACAGATAACATGGACATATGTTAGTACAGCACCATTGACTGACGTGTGGATGAAGAATGAAAAAATTTTACTGTATAATCCTTTTAGTACTGTAATAGTTCCATTCCGCCTGGCCCTTTTTAACTCTTTTTCTCTATAAAAGTGCCAAAAAATGCTCTATCTGAAAGATTTTTTTCGCCTTTCTTCCAGAGCACATGTAGATGTGAAAATATGTACATATTTTCTCATTATTCTAAGTTATAGATTATAAAAAATGTTAAATAACAAAAAAAGTAAAAAACGGATTTGAATTTTCATCATGTTTTTCTTTATATTTATATTCAAATAAATAGATCCAAAATTTCTGAGATAGCAGAAATGTAAATATACATATTTTACTTTTCTCAAAAAGTTTTTTTTATTTTACACTTTCAGGTGCCAAGTTACAGCCTAAAATATGTGTAAATGTCCAGGCGTTTTTTAGGTGCTGTAAAATGGTGTAAAACAGTTCCCCTCCATCAGCAGGTTAAATTCATTACTACACTCCACACATGTCTAAGGAGTTCTCCTCTTCCACATAGAACCATGGAGCTGTTTAAATGTCCTCAGTATTTGTCATTAGTTACATGTTACAGATCATACAGTGGTTATATGACCAAAAACTTGACTAACCAACAACGACACAAAAACACTCAAAACCCTTTGGAAACAAAAATACTATTATTTACAAATGTTATTTACTATATACAAGCACTAAAACACCACTACAAACTTTCAACTTCTGCTTGACTGACCACAAAGCTCCTCTTTCTTTTCTACTTCCTGGATTTTATTTTGTATTTCCAGCAGAAGATCGGAAGCGCCCACAGCAAGTTACCGTAATGTGTGGTATATCACTGGAAAGTTTATCTTATGGCCTTTCACAATCTGGGAATTATGTCTCTACCGTAAATAGTCGAGGAACTGTGGTCAATTGAATTACGGATGTAATTTCATGTCACCGGTTTAAAAAAGTTAATTTTCGGAATATGAGCACAGGTGACATTTGAGTGGCTGCTGTTTTAACAGAGGATGAACGAATGACGGCTCACGTGACCGCAGTTTTTGTAGCTGTTACTACGATCGTGTCCTCTCCTCATGATGTTCACGTTACGACATGGAGCGGGGCAAGTCGAGGCTGCGCAGTGCCTTCTGCAGGTCGTGTGTCTGTGTGTATGTGCGCGCCTCTGTGTGTGCGTATGTGTGTGTTTAAAAAAAAAAAAGTTGGGACGCGGAGGGCAAGGGGCAACGTCTATCTGTGCACGCCAGTGTATATATGTGAGTATGTATATATATATATAGAGAGCACAACGAGTGGCACCGGTTTGAAGAGGATGCAGCCAGAATCATTGAATCTACAGCGAAAGGGGAGGTGGATAGACGGCTGCAGACCATGACGACCATCATTGTCTCTTTTGGGGCAGAGAGGTTTGGCGTGGAAAGCAGCAAGACCAGCAAACCCAAATTCACCCGGAACCGAAGGGCAGAGGCAATACATCAGCTGCGGACAGAGCTTCGGTCCCTGACGAGACAATGGAAGGTAGCAACGGAGATGGAGAGACCACCACTGGCTGAACTCCGGAACATCACCAGGAAGAGGCTGATGACCCTGCGCAGAGCGGAATGGCACAGGAGGCGGAGAAGGGAAAGAGCCAGGAAGCGAGCGACATTCATCGCCAACCCTTTTGGATTTACCAAACAGCTACTGGGACAGAAGCGCAGTGGCCGTCTAGACTGCTCTAAGGGAGAAATAGACCACTTCCTGCACGAGAACTTGGGCGACCCGGAGAGAGAGCTGGAGCTAGGACCCCTCAGAGCCCTGTTGGACATCCCATCACCGACTGTTGATTTCAACTGCCGGGAGCCCACCTGGAAGGAAGTACAGGAGGTAGTGACGGCTGCCAGGACCAAGTCAGCACCAGGACCTAGTGGAGTACCCTACAAGGTGTACAAGTGCTGCCCAGAACTCTTAAAAATGCTCTGGAGGATCCTGCGGGTGATTTGGCGCAGGGGTGCTGTGGCGGACCAGTGGAGGCAGGCAGAGGGGGTCTGGATTCCCAAGGAGGAAAATTCCACCAAGCTGGAGCAGTTCAGATCCATCTCACTTCTTAGTGTCGAGTGCAAGATCTTCTTCAGCATCCTCTCCAGAAGGATGACAGACTTCCTGCTCAAGAACGCCTACATCGACACCTCAGTCCAGAAAGGAGGCATCTCAGGGGTACCAGGATGCCTTGAACATACAGGAGTTGTGACCCAGCTGATCAGGGAGGCACAGGAGGGCAAAGGAGACCTGGTGGTGCTTTGGCTCGACCTCGCCAATGCATACGGCTCCATACCCCACAAGCTGGTCGAGACTTCTCTGGACCGCCACCATATACCCAGGAAGATTAAAGACCTGATCCTGGGTTACTATGGCAATTTCAGGCTCAGGGTCTCTTCGGGAGGCACTACATCAGAGTGGCATCGGCTTGAGAAGGGGATAATCACTGGGTGCACCATCTCTGTTAGCCTCTTTGCCCTCGCCATGAACATGGTGGCAAAGGCGGCCGAGACAGAATGCAGAGGCCCCCTGTCCAAGTCTGGCATACGACAGCCCCCCATCAGAGCCTTCATGGACGACCTCACAGTCACTACAACATCAGTGGCAGGGGGGAGGTGGTTGCTACAGGGCCTGGAAAAGCTGATCTCTTGGGCAAGGATGAGCTTCAAACCTTCCAAATCCAGGGCTTTGGTAATTAAGAAGGGGAAGGTGACCGACAGGTTTCGCTTCCTGCTGGATGGCACAGTAATCCCCTCCATAACAGAGAGACCAGTCAAGAGCCTGGGTAAGGTCTTTGACTGTAGCCTCAGGGATTCTGCTGCTATCAAGACTACCATCTCAGAGCTTGACACCTGGCTGTCGGCGGTTGACAAGTCCGGCTTACCAGGGAGATTTAAGGCGTGGATTTACCAGCATGGCATCTTACCCCGGATACTCTGGCCCTTGCTGGTGTATGAGGTGACCTTGTCTACAGTCGAAGCCCTGGAGAGGAAGGTCAGTGGCTACCTCCGAAGGTGGCTGGGGTTGCCTCGCAGCCTCTGCAGTGCAGCACTGTATGGGAATACCACCAAGCTGCAGCTCCCATTCAGCAGCCTTGACGAGGAGTTCAGAGTCTCTCGGACGAGAGAGGCAATGATGTACCGGGACTCCAAGGACTCCAGAGTAGCAGCAGCAGGCATTAAGGTGCGGACAGGCCGGAAGTGGAAGGCCCAGGAAGGATTGGAGGTGGCTGAGTCTCGGCTTAGACACAGGGCCCTGGTGGGTACTGTGGCAATGGGGCGAGCTGGGTTGGGAGCCATTCCGCAGCCTTGCTACAGGAAGGCACGGGGCAAGGACAAACGACAGCTAGTCCTAAAGGAGGTTCGGGCAGGAATGGAGGAGGAGCGTACCGGCAGGATGGTAGGCATGCAGCAGCAGGGTGCATGGACGAGGTGGGAAGGGGCACTGGACAGGAAGGTGACCTGGGCTGAGATTTGGCAGGCAGAACCCCACCGCATTAGATTCCTAATCCAGGCGGTGTATGACGTCCTGCCGAGCCCAGCTAATCTCCACCGCTGGGGTGTGGCCGAATCTCCATCCTGTGCTCTGTGTTCTGGGAGAGGGTCACTCGAGCACATCCTCAGCAGCTGCCCGAAAGCACTGGGGGAGGGTCGCTATCGCTGGCGGCACGACCAGGTGCTGAAGGCAGTTGCTGAAGCCCTCTTCAGAGCAGTAGCCCTCCAGAACACCAGGAAGGCAACCAAAGGCAGACGGAGAATTATCTTCGTCAGGGCGGGGGAACAGCCGCAGCCACTTCCCAGGTCAGCTGCTGGCCTCCTCACCTCAGCATCAGACTGGGAACTGAGGGTTGACTTGGGCAGGCAACTAAAGTTCCCAGACTTCATCACCACAACAGCTTTAAGGCCGGACATTGTGCTGTCGTCAGTCTCTTTGAGGCAAGCTCTCCTGATAGAGCTAACAGTTCCCTGGGAGGACCGCATTGAGGAGGCGAATGAGCGGAAGCGGGCAAAGTACCAGGAGCTGGTGGAGCAATGCCAGAGGAGGGGCTGGAAAGCACGCTGCGAACCCATAGAGGTGGGGTGTCGAGGATTTGCAGGCCGCTCGCTGTGCAAAGTGCTCTCTCTGCTTGGCATCACAGGGGTTGCGAAGAGGAGAGCCATCAAGAACATCATGGAGGCAGCAGAAAGAGCCTCCAGGTGGCTCTGGATCAGGAGGAACAAAGAGTGGGTTAGCGCTTCTGGGACACAAGTCAGGGCCTGATCACCCCTGGCTGGGTCACCTGAGGGAGGGCGTATGATGTTGAAAGACCCGAAACGCCCAATGATCTCAGGAACATCACTGAAGATGTGTCCCAGAGCATCCTAGGATGTATCTTTCAAACATATATATATATATATATATATATATATATATATATATATATATATATATATATATATATATATATATATATATATATATATATATATATATTGTAGCAGCCCTTGGCATCAATGAGACAGCGTAGAGTTCAACCGGTACAAACTTTATTTCATTTTCAAGCACCGTGAAACTTAAAGAAAAAAAAACAAAAACACATAATATTAATAGGTACAAAGTTCAGTTTTCTCCAAAAACACACTTCATTATACATCCAACCATTTTTGTACATGATTAAACAACAATTAAAACAACACACAAATATCAAGAAAGTGAACCAACCTCGCTCCGCCAACCAAGGGTGCAAACTCTTCAAAATATAAAGGCCACAAGTGCCTGGCTTAAACTGCATTTGAATAACAAAATATTTCACATCAATGTCATGCTTATATGCATATAAATGGACCAAAATAAAATGTCAAACATTTAGGCTTACTCTCTTTCTCTGCTCCACATAACCTCCTCTCTGTGTGATCACCCAGGTAAGTATGGCAAACCAAACAACAGGTGTGGCAATCAGCACAGGTACTCAGCTTGTGGATGACCCCAGAACATGAATGGTTAATTTAACTTCCTCAACTGGCCACTAACATATATATATATATATATATATATATATATATATATATATATATTTTTTTTTTATTTCCTTTATTTATTATAATTTTTTATTATTATTATTTTTATTGTTTTAACTTGTTTTATCTATTTAATTTTATTTGATTCTATGGTTTTATTCTTACTGGTTTTATTCATTTCTTTTACTGTGCTTTCAGTCTTCTGGACAGCACTTTGGTCCACTGTGGTTGTTTTAAAGTGCTTTATAAATAAAGTTGGATTGGATTAGATTGGATGATCACAGTACAGAAATATATCAATGCATTTCAACAACAGAAACAAGCAATGCACAATACTCGAAGCAAGGCAACAGAGGGATGCGAAATAAATAAATAAATGTTTAAATACAGAAAATCATGCTTCAGTTTTCACAGCTTTTGACACTTTTACAGAATTTGAGAGTGTCCAAATAGGAATTTAAGAATGATTTAAAGATCACAAAGTTGGGTTTTTGGTTGGAAAATTTGCAGGCATGTAACTTTATGAAATGTAGCCAAAAATGAAATGAGATTTATAATAAATAATTTCTTATTAAAGAAAGACCAATATAATATCAAAATATGACTAAATGTACAATCCCAAAAAAAGGTCAACTAAAGTTTCTTCAGCATTATCACAAAAAGAACAGAGGGTCGACATTATTCTTATATCGTGTTAGAGTTAAGTTAACTGGATAACATCTATGTAAAATGAACACCACTTCCCACAAGTGACATAACTATCAAAAACGTCATCAGCACAGGCACTACTGGTTGAGGAAAGAGATATAAGGTGAACCGCATTTTCATTTCATCTCGTGCCGAAGTCTCTGAACTACCAAATATATCCTTTAAAATTAACAATGAGTACTCGTAAGTGTAGCGAAAAAAGTTCTCACCTTAAAACCCTGTCAGTTCGAATGGTTTTGTGGGGAACTATTTTCCTCACAGCGGAGTCAGAAAATGGCGTCTCAGGACACCATGTGATTGTTGTGGACCAATTGAGTTGCTGATTTTTGACAATGGGGAGCTTAAGTCTCCCCCTTTTCCAGGACATTCATGGGGCCTAAGATCAGAAAATTAATAAATAGTATTTAATAGGAAATAAAATGTTAAATGGTATCTGGTTTGTTATGTGACCTGAATCACACACATGTTGTACCTCATAATAAATGATAATTATTGATGTGTGTTTCAACTGCTTCTGTTAACCAACCACTGAGTCATTTGTGAGTAAAACTTCACCACAGACTCTACACCACAGTGGAGTGTGACGTCACATCCTCCACTCATTGTTGCCTCTTACTAAGCCCACATAAAACCTAACGTCATCATAAACAGATGTTTTTATTAAAATAAAAATAATACATTTATTATTATTATTATTATTATTATTATTATTATTAATAATAATAATAATAATAATAATAATAATAATAATAATAATAATAATAATAATAATAATAATATTATAGTACTAAATATGGTGTAATGGTCTATGACCAAGACCATTCATGTGTTAATTCTCAGGTGTCAAACATGCAGCCCGGGGGGCAAATTTGGCCCACCAAAGGGTCCAGTATGGCCCTTTGGATTCAATTTAATTCAAAAGACTTTATTCATCCCGAAGGGCAATTTAAGAGCAGTCTAAGAATCAGCAGTGTGAATGTAAGAGCAACTATAAAAGTATAAAAAAAATAGTAGTAAAATGACACGTTAAATAACAATTAAATAATAAAAAAAGGGGGAAAAAAAACATCACAATGCAATGCAGTGCAAATGAGCAAAAGACAGTCCCAATGTACCCTGAATCAGAAACTGCATTGTGGGAGATGGTGGAAGTGTGGGTATCATAAAGTTAAGTATGATTATTGGTTGGGGGTGCACTGTGTGTGTGTGTGTTTGTGTTGGGGGGAAGGTGGAGGTAGTTTACGAGGACACCCTTAGGAACAAAGGTGACCCTCCTCTTCTGAGGCTACATTTATACGGAGACGATGAAAACAGAAGACGCAAAAGTGTTGTCTCGTCTTCAGTTTTTTTACCCGTGTTAGGATGAGCATATTCAGGAAGAAATCCTTGTTTATACGAGAACACAACAGCAATAGGAGAAATACAATTGGATAGTCCTGCCAGGCCAGTAGGTGGTACTGTGGTAGACCACCCACATGTCCTTTTGTGTTTTTGACGTATGTAATTGTCCACCCGTCTGTGTTCGACTATGGTATGTGCTGGGCCGGATTAATGCACAGGCTGGGTATGGCTTAAGCCTTGGGCCTCACGTGCAAGGGGGGCCACTGATTGGTCAGTAAAAAAATATAATTTCATTAAAATTTGCATTTTAGAATACAGTGATCCCTCGCCACTTCGCGGTTCACTTATCGCAGATTCGCTATTTCACGGATTTTCATAATGCTTTTTTTTTTTTTTTTGGTGCATTGTGTTCTGCATTCTGATTCGCTAAAAACGCACTCCCGCTTCTTGTATCAAAACATGCTACGAATTGTGCTATCATTTTGTCGTTTCGTGCAGTTATGTGTACGTACATAAAACAGCTTGGCAAATTTACATGAGAGATGAGGAGGAAGGACTAACGCTTGGTCGCTTAGCAACCATGGTGCGAATGGCCACTGAACTTAAGCGAGTAGCTGAGGAATGGGACCCTTTGATGAGCCGTTCATTACAGTTCTCCAACGTAATCGGTGGTGGCATGTCGGTGTACAAGGATCTTTTTGCAAAGAAGAAAAAAGAGTGACAACAGCTGCCTATCACTATGTTCTTCTCCCGAACAAACACACCTGCACCGCGGGCTTCAGAAGAAGAGAACACTGCAGAGCGCAGTCAGGATGCAGCGGCCCAGTCTGAAGAGCAGTGAAACGGCCTACACGCGAGTCACTGTATTTGTATATATAGTTGCTAATTGTAAAAAAAAATTACGTTTTCTATTTCGCGGATTTCACTTATCGCGGGTCATTTTCGGAACGTAACCCCCGTGGTTGTGGTGGTGAGACACCTGTCAGAGCGCGGCCTGGCGTTTAGAGGTCGGACAAAAATTATCGGGAGATCTGATAATGGGAACTTTCTAGGGACATTGGAAGTCATCAGTGAATTTGATCCCTTTTTAAAAGCCCACATGGAGAAATTTGGCAATGCTGGCAAGGGACCTCCATCGTATATTTCCTCAACAATATGCCAGGAATTTATCGAGTTGATGGGAGAACAGGTCCGTGCAGAAATTATCGGGCAGATCAAAACAGCTAAATATTTTGCCATCAGTGTTGATTCTACCCCAGATGTTACACACACAGACCAGCTGATATTCATTATCAGATATGTCCTAATGAATGGATGTATCGTGGAGCGATTTGCACAATTTCTTCGGATACAGAATAATTCCGGAGAGTCACTTTTCCAGTCTGTTCTCGCTGTGTTGCGGGATATGGGCATTGATGTGAATGATTGCCGAGGCCTGTGCTACGACAATGCAGCTAACATGTTCGGCACTTACAAAGGCCTACAAGTCCGAATCAGACAGGTTAACCCGTTAGTCGAATGGGTACCGTGCGCTGCGCACACGCTCAATTTAGTTGGAATGAACAGTGTCAACAGCTGTTTTGAAACGGACGAATTTTTCAATTTTGTCCAAACACTTTTTAATTTTGCATCCAAATCCACCTCTCGCTGGCAGACCATCACAGCTGGATTGGAGCCAAATGAAAATCAAAGAATAGAGACTCTCAAAAGTCTCTCCGACACTAGATGGTCTGCGCACGCAACCGCAACAAAAGCGCTTTGCCAGAACTATGCGAACATACAGCAGTCACTGCTTGAACTCAGTGAAGATCCCAGCCAGCATGTCACGACTCAGCGTGAAGCAATGTCACTAAACTCAAAGATGGAGCAATTAGAAAATGCGTTCCTTTGTGTCCTATGGAACAATGTTCTCCAACGTTTTCACAGAACTAGCGCTAGTCTGCAAGCAGTTGAACTGGATCTAAACAATGCTGTTGATTTAGTCGGTTCACTGAGGGGTTATGTGTCAAGCCTATGGGATGATTTTGACGAATTCGAGAATGCTGCAAAAAATATGTCTCCATCTGTCTCTCAAACGTACAAAGCAGACACGCAGAGGCAAAGGAAAAGAACAAAAAAAGCAGATGAATCGTCCGAACCTGACATTGTGCGACCAGGCCGAGACAAGTTCAGGACAACAGTGTTCATTGCCATTATTGATCGACTAATTGCAAAACTGGATCGGAGATATGACTCCTACAAAAACATTCGGAAAACGTTTGGATTTCTGAACAAACTGTCATCCATTCCCTTAGAAGATCTTCGTCGTGAAGCCACGACTTTCCAGGGAAAATATACAGATGATCTGGAGACAGATTTTGTGGAGGAAATTGTACATTTCAGAGAATATGTTAAGGAAAGCCACCACGACTAGGACACCTCTGCAAGTTTACTTCTGCAAGACTTGAGGGAAAGGAACCTACAGACAGTGTTCCCAAATGTTGACATCGCGCTGCGGCTTTATATGACCCTGCCTGTGACCAATGCCAGTGGCGAGCACTCTTTTTCAAAACTGGGACTGATTAAAAACAGACTGAGATCCACAATGGGGCAAAACCGACTGAATAACCTGACGCTGATGTCTCTGGAGAGTGACATTCTGCGGAAACTTGATTTCACAAGCCTCATCAATGACTTCTCTACAAGAAAAGCAAGGAAGGTGAACGTCTAATGGTAGGAACATGGTTTCTGTAATCAGCCTATGCTATAGGCCTGTGACAAAAGTGTTTGCCTTTGTAGCCTATATTGTAATTACTCTAATTGTTGCTGTAATTTTATTGTGTAGAGCAAGAATTGTGTAAGAGCACAGGGGTGAATTCATAGCCCACTGTTTTGTGTATTTTGTGGTTCGTTTGCAATATATGGCCTGATGCTATAGGCCTGTGACAAAACTGTTTGCCTATGTATATTCTAATTGTCTAATTGTTGCTGTGAATTTATTGTGTAGAGCAAGAATTAAGAATGCATGGGTGAATTGGTATACTATTGAATACTTTTGTATATACTGTTTATTTTGGGTTCATTTATAGTATGTGGCCTAATGTTGAGTGAGCTTACCTGTTGATGCTGTTTAGCTTACAGTATGTGTGTCAAGCATTGGTGGCAAGTTAGTTGGCCTTTTACCCAAGAGTCAGCCATTAGTGTGCCAGGAGTTGTGTTATGGTGGCTGTATACAGTTCCCTCTTGTATTTTTCCCTAATGGTTGCAGATGTAGCCTAATGCTGTCTGTGGAGTGAGTACATATGAACAGTTGTTGCTGCTGTGTTGTTGTCTTTTTTTCGTCAATAAAGAAAGGCATTATTATTATTGGCTTTTACTCTATCTGCTAATACTGATCTATTTACTAGGTTAGAATAGGCTAAGCACACAATGGACTATGCATTAATAATTGTACGCGGGTGTGGGGGTGAGGCGTGTGAGAATATGTATGTGTGTGTGCGCGTGTGTGTGTGTATGTGGGGGGGGCCTACAGACAACTGTAGCCTAGGGCCCCTATACACCTTAATCCGCCCCAGGGTATGTGTGTAATCTCCGTACAATAACTGAGACGTTTATTAGAGCTGCTAGTGCTAGTGCTAATGCTAATGCTAGTGAAGGTGGAAGATCTGTGGGATCTAAGTTGCCCGACATGTTTGTTGCTTTACCTCAGGAGTCCCCAAACTATTTCCTGTGAGGGCCACATAACTTTTCCTTCTCAGATGAGGGGCCTGGGTCGGTTTGTAACAGAAAAAGTGTGACGAATGCAGGAGTGTCTAAATGTAAAAATGTATTGTTTTTCCAGAAAGCCACAATCAAATAACCCTTTCTGGATTCTTCACAGAACAAAAGTCAGAAAATAAATAACACTATTTATGAAATAAATAACCCTCTTTGGGTTCTTCACAGAAAAAAGGGCCATAGAACATAAACTTCTTCATCTTAACAGGTCAAAGTTCATCTTAGTTGTCAGAGCAGAATCTGTGACTTAAATGACTCATATGAGCGTCTGTCAAAGTTATTGTGTTAAACTAGTTAATAATAGTTAATTGTTAGAAAGCCCACACAGTTTAATTGTTTATTTGATTGTTTGGTTATATTTGTTCAGGAATAACTCCTTTTCTGTAAGTTTTCAAATGTCCCACGCTGTTGAACGCACCACTGATGTTATGACGGTTATGAACGTAGTCCGTGTTTTATTAGCCGATATGTTGCTAGGTAACCGTGCTAAGTTCACCATCTCTGCTTCTTTTTCTCTTTTTTATTCATCTATTCCTGGTTTATTACTGTGTGTAGATGCCATAAGGTCAGATAAATAACACAGTACAGTTCAGGTAGATGTTAGCATGTTGTACTGTATAAGCTAATGCTGTTTAGCACCAGTGTGCTGTTGAAGCTAATACGATAATATGCTAGCAGCTAGCATTGCTAGCTGTCATCTGTGATTTCTGTGAGTGATGTGTGTGTTCCATGACCCATGTAATACATGTGAGTGACTCATATAGTGGGTCTTAGTTCATTTATTATTGTATGTATATATTGTTATAGTGAGTGTTACTGTATTATTACAGACCACAGTAAATAAACCTTTAATGAGGACATCTGTATCTGTGTTCTTTAATCAGAACCCCAACCCACACCTTGTCACTCTGAACCAAATCCTGGAGACAACCCCACACTCTCTGCTTCATTAATAATGAAAATAGTTCAGAACTAAGGAACATTTTATTGTAAAAGTCAAACTTTATTATCAAATACAAATACACACATATAAAAAAAAATCTAAATGGTCTCTGGTATTGTTCAGGGGGCTGGACCAAATGTGGAGGAAGGCCATATCCGGCCCGCGGGCCGTAGTTTGGGGACCACTGCTTTGCCTGTTCAGTGTATGAATGTAACATGAAAGTGTATGTGATGTGAACATATGTGACGTAAAGACGCACGCATGTACGTTTCTTGCCGTTAGACGGTGACGCAACCCAGACTTGTTCGTATTCACACTCTGACTTTGTGTAAACAAAAGGCACCTGGGATAAAATATGCTGTCGTATTTAGCTGCAATCATCCTGGTATAAATGGTTCCTGGAGCCAGGACATCTAAGGCTGCGTCCAGAGGGGAGACACTTAAAGGCAGTGTGAAGTGGTTGGACAAAGTGCTAATGATCTCACCAGCTAACCTGTGTGTCTGCTGCTCACGGATGTGTGAGAGAGGTCTTAAGGCCTCTGCATGCTCTTGCAGCAAATTGTCACAGTTCATTCATCGCAGATATTTGTAATTTATGCTAGTGTAATTTATGCACGGAGTAGATGACATGTAACACGGAAGTGCGTCATGTCTATGTAACTTAGCAACAGCACGTGTTCTCGGATAGCACCTGTGAGACAAGGTTTTTAGCGCTGTTGGTGCTAAAAACACATCCTGTCTACACAGGCCTTTATGCAAGGGGCATTCTCACACCCTGGCTAGGATTTCCCACATGGATCGACACTCCCCACATCAGGCCCTTTCGTTGTCAAACAAACTTCCACTTGAACGCATCGTGAGAGTTGCAGCAGCAGAGACGACACGGCGTCGCATCCGGTGAGTGTATTTTTTTTCCCTCTTTAACTCCGCTAGCCTAGCTTCCCTTAGCATGCCTAGTTCTTCTTCTTCCTGTATTTTCTGCTCAGTGTGTTGCATGTACAGCGAGTCCCCTGCCTCCTTTACTGAGGATAGCAGTAGCTGTTGGAAGTGTAGTTTAGTGTCAGGTTGGAGGCCAGGGTTTCTGAGTTAGAAGCACGGCTCTGCAGCTTGGAGGCTAATGCTAGGCCTAGCTATAGCGAGGTAGCTGCAGGGACCGCAGGCTGTGCGAATAGCCGTAGGAGTGCTAGCGTGGCTAGCCCCCCAGCCAGTCCTGTGCAGCCGGGAGAGTCTAGGTTTCGGTTTGTGACAATACGGGGGAAGCGTGGTGCTAAACGCACAAACGTAGTGCACCAAGAGCTTCACATCTGTAATAGGCCCCATGGCAGAACACCGGCCAAACCAGACACTCTGTTCATTGGCAGTTCTATTCTTAGAGATGTGAAGCCCCCAGCAGTGTCTGTCAGGTCAGGGATAGCTTCCGCCGCATCATGATCCACGCTGGTGGTAACGATGTCCGACGGAAACAATCAGAGGTTCTAAAACTGAACGTAGCATCGGTGTGTAAACTTGCTAAATCGATGTCTCACACCTTAGCATTCTCTGGACCCCTGCCCAATTTGGCCAGTGATGAGATGTACTCTAGGTTCTCATCATTTAACCGCTGGTTGTCTAGATGGTGCTCAGAAAACGATGTTGTTTTTATAGATAATTGGCGTACATTCTGGGGAAAGCCTGGGCTCATTCGCAGAGATAGCATACATCCCACTTTGGAAGGTGCTTCTCTCTTAGCACAAAATGTGGCTGCCAAATTTAGCCTGTCAAAATGACAACCCGGAGTGCGGGCCCTGGCGCAGAGTCATAGAGTAAAACACTTCTCTGTGCATCAACTTCACTCTGAGCTGTCACAAACCCACCATGTAGCAAATAATAGAAAGACTGTGTCTATCCCCTGTGTAGTTAATAATAAACCCCATATAGTTAAAAATAAACCTAATATTAAAAAACCTATAGGAGTGAGATCAAATAATTTAATAAAAATAGTTTTAAGTAATAATCAGATTAAAAGAACACCTAACAATTTTATCCAATGTGGACTGATCAATATTAGATCTATTTCTTCCAAATCTTTATTAATAAACGATCTAATTAGTGATTGCAAAATCGATATTTTAGCTCTGACTGAAACCTGGCTTCAGCAGGATGAATATGTCGCATTAAATGAATCCACGCCACCAACACATGTGAACTATCACACAGCCAGAACCAGTGGTCGTGGTGGAGGAGTGGCAGTAATATCCCACTCCAGTTTAGGTCTTAGCCCTAAAATTAATCATAAAACTAACCCTTTCATTCAAAGGGTCAGGGGTCAGAGGTCAGGGCACATTAACCAAACATGCAGAACAGCCTTCTTTCACCTGCGCAACATTTGTCAAAATTAGGAATATTCTGTCTAAAACGACTGCAGAAAAATTAATTCATGCATTTGTTACATCACGATTAGATTATTGTAACTCCTTACTTGTAGCGTGTCCTAAATATTCCCTAAAAAGCTTCAACTGGTTCAAAATGCAGCAGCAAGATTATTAACAGGATCAAATAGAAGAGAACACATCACCCCTGTGCTCCAAACCCTGACCTCTGACCCCTAACCCTATCACCCCTGTGCTCCAAACCCTGACCTCTGACCCCTAACCTTATCACCCCTGTGCTCCAAACCCTTCACTGGCTACCAGCTGAGTTTAGAATTAAATTTAAAATCCTCCTCCTTACATATAAAACCATTAATGGTATGGGCCCCTCTTATCTTAAAGATGATCTGGTTCCGTACCAGCCCAATAGAACCCTTCATTCTCAGAATGCAGGTTTATTGAAAGTTCCTAGGGTTTCTAAAAGTACAGTAGGAGCTAGAGCCTTTAGTTACCATGGTTACTGTCTTATGGAATCATCTTCCCTTTAATATTAAAGACGCAGAAACAGTCTCTACATTTAAAATTAGGTTTAAAACATTCCTGTTTGAGAAAGACTATGGTCAGGTTAGTTAAAAATTATGTGACTCATATATCATGTATACATGATGTATGAGTCACAGTTCAGTCTAGGCTGCCCTAGGAGTTAGAATGCTGGGGGAAGTACAGACACTGAGTTCTTTCTTCTCTTTCTCTCTCACACACCTGTTTCTGTCATTTTTATAACCTATCTTTCATACCAAGTCCCCCCCCCCCCTGGGGGGAGTGGTGGCTCTCCTGACAGTGTCTGCACAAGAGCCATGGACGACAGGATCTGCAGTATCTCGCCTGTGCCGACCTGTGACCCCGGACCCCCGCCCCTGCTTGTCTGGACCAGCCCCCCCCCCCCCTTCATTTATAAATGGACGTTCATCTATAGTCTGTCCGTCCATGGGAGTGGATCTCTCCTTCAATGTGGTTCTCCTCAAGATTTCTTCTTTTTCCCACTGGGTTTTGAAGTTTTTTCTTGCCGAGAAGGAGGGTCTAAGGACAGGGGAGGGTCTAAGGACAGGGGGAGGGTCTAAGGACAGGGGGAGGGTCTAAGGACAGGGGGAGGGTCTAAGGACAGGGGATGCCTGGGACTTTTCATGTATCTCTGTAGTTGATTGTGTTTTTGTAAAGCCCTGTGAGACGACTTTGTTGTGATTTAGGGCTTTATAAATAAAATTTAATTGAATTGAATTGAATTCCTCATGCACTCGGCCCATGTTACCCATTTTGGTTTTTAGTCTTAGTCTTTTGTCAAAGTTCATTCTTTGTCACTTTTAGTGTTCACAAATAATTTTTGTTAGTCATATTTTAGTCGACTAAAAGTCTCAACATTTTAGTCTACTTTTAGTCAGAAAAAGACATTTGAAGGCAGTGGGGACGGTTCCACAGGACAGTGAGGAGTTCATTATACAAGTTATAGATGGGACGAGTGTTGGTACAATGTCTTGAAGCATTTTACTGGTCCGGTGTTCAGTCAAAATGGTCATCCCGGCACATGACCACCAAGCCTTTTCACAGAGAAAAAGCCCATTGTTTCTGTCATCCTCAGTCAGATGTGCAACTGACCTGGACTCTGGAAGTCAGAAAGTATATTTATTTTATTGTGCCTTTGACCACAAAATATATAAGCAATCACATGGGTAAGATAGATTGGATATTGACGTTTGCAAGTTTAAAGTAAGTTTTGTATGATATGAACGTTATGCACATGAGTTGTGTGGGTGTCATTGTTCACATTAATTCAACTGACGCAAATAATAGTCTACCTTTTGAGTAACTAAATGTAGATACAATATTAGAAAAATAAAATAGTAAAAAAAAGTCTACCTATAATGGGAACATTATCGATATCAATAGTAATGTTTCCAAATGCAAAGTGACAAATTTTGATGGAATAATGTGAATTTGGTGAATTTGTAGATTATTGTCAATTTTGGCTAATGGTAGGTCATTTCGACAGGGATGCCCATTTTGACAGAACACCAGTCCACTTCTGATCAAATTTAGCTCAATTTGCCACCGGAACTAAAATGAGTTTGACTCCCCTGTTTTAGTATAGACTATTAACTATACAGTAGATATACAATATCAACCATCAAATAGAGTCAAATGAAGAGTCAAAACTTCAAAAGTTTTGACTCTTCATTGTGTTCTATACACACCATGGATCAGTCATAAAAATGGCATATATAATATAGGCTATGAGTGTGATTTCAGATAAAAAAAAATTGGGCAGGAAAGATGGAGTTCTATTGCTCAGTTCACAGGCATAATGGCAGGGATTCAAGTACAGTGGTACCTCAAATTAAGAAATTAATTTGTTCCAGAAGTGGTTTTGTACCGTGAATTTTTCGTAAATAGATCGCATTTTACACGTAAAAGGCCTGATTCATTCCAAGGCCCCCAATACTACCTCTCAAACCCTTTAGAAATTATTTAAAAAGTACCAATTTTGTATGAAAAAGTTAAAAGTAAAAGAAACCCTCACCCCCACCCTCCATCATCAGATCAGTCAATATGGTGGAGGCTTTTTCTGAAACAATCGCCTCAGTCATTGTATCTCCTGCAATTTCTTTCTCCTTTATCCAAATAAGCTGACCTCTGACCTCTTTTTCCATATCACACAGATGTCGTTGTCTGCCATATTCCTTTGCGATATCACTCAACTGTGTGTCACTTTCATATTTTTTATCATCTCCTGTTTCACTTCAATTAATAACTCAGTCGCTTCTTCTTTTCATTCACACCAGGAATCACTTTCTTTGGGCTCATGATGAATAAAGAATACATACTATAATAAAGTTTTAATGAACACACTAGGAAAAACTCACCAAACAACAGTAAGTCTGTGATGAATGAGGGTCAAAGGTCACCAAAAGCATCATGGGTAGCTCCCTCATAGCCAATGGTACAATACGTATTCACGTACATTATGTACTTACGTACAGTATGTACAGTAATGTACAGTAATGTACATATTTCTGTCTCGGGGGTTTCCTTTCATAAATTGAATTTTTCTTTCGTATTCAGAGATGAAAAATTGACATTTTTTCCTTACTTGGATTATATGTTAGCTGGGTCTTTCGTAAGTTGAGGTACCACTGTATTCACTACCATAGACATAGTATACCTAGACCCAGCATTGAACGTAACCACCCATAGGCGATGACGAGCCGTGAAGCCACCATATTGGAGTTCCATTCAGTGCAATATATTTGACAGGACAAACACACTACTTATTTACAAAACTGAAAAAAGATTTCCAAGTGTGTTATGTCATACGTGTAACTATGATTAAGGACATATGTTTAGGCTTGTTTTATTAGTCATAGTTTGTTTAATATTACAGAATTGTCTGATATGAAAAGAAGATTAGTCCCAGATTATGTCTATGTAATGAATGCATTGGACAATAACACTGTCTAAACCACCAAAATGTTTTACTGGATACAGAGTAAAAATTAATTATGTCTGACCCAACAACGTATCTGAATACTGCTAAGAAAGTATCAGAACAAAATGATGGAATCAGGAGACTGGAGGTATCTTCTTTTTGCTTAGCTGTTTTGATTGCACAACAACCCGCATTTCATTCCAGACACATTTGAATTGATTTGCATATTTTTTACATAAGAGGGAAGGGGAGACATACACAACCACACAGACACTGGGCGACCAACATCACAGATAAATAAAAGATATTTGGGATTAAAACTCCTGGAAAAGGAGTGTTTGGCAGCTTCTTCCTTGTGCTATCTGAAGTTCAAGACAAGCAAGCTTGGTAATGAAGTGCAGCCTTATCTTGTGAAAACACAGACACAACCAAAGATAATAAGTCAGAATGGTGGTTACCATTTCCAAACTGTTCACCCAGCATGAACACATCTTCAGGTCCCATTTCCCCTCACACAATATGGAACGTCGTCACCTTCGGAGCTTCTGGTTGTTCTGTTACGGTCGTAGTGAAGGACCCAAAAGCAGACAGCTAGGAACCAGTTCAAGCTCCTTTTATTGAGTGAACACAAAACTGTAAAAAAGGTCGGCACTCAAAAAGGCAGCAACGCTGCAGAACTGGAGACCAGGTCCACCAAGGTGGTTCCAAAGCAGGACCAGAGCCGACGAGTAACTGAAGGGCTTGATGGGGTTTTGAGCCCCCAACCAAGCCTCCAAGGCAGCTGTGCCTAGAAAGCACTCCCCGCAGTGTTTTTTAATTAAATAACATGTAAAACAAAAATACTTCTACAAATAAGTGTAAATAATAAATCATTTGTGCAAAAGGTGCAACTGCAACCTGAGACTTTGTCTACATGAACTGTAGTAAGTCCAGACATATCCACCACTGTTACAGGAAAAACTGTGCAAAAAAATTTGTGCAAAAGATACATTTTGTTGGAAAAAAGAAAGCTTAAAATATTTTAACAACTAAAACAATATACATTAATACTCATATTATATGAAAAACATTGTAAAAAACGTAGTAGTGCAAAAGTAAGATAAAAATAAAACTAGTAACATTTTTACTTTGTAAGGACAAAATAAAACAAAACCTTATTATCAATCAAACTACTTCAATAAACCTGAACATGTTACCAATATTTTGGATATATGATGTTATTGTATTGTGTGTGTGTGTGTGTACACAATGTGTATTGTTATCGCTCCACATCGTGCTCCATGTTTATCATAAGGTGTGCCACGAGAAAAGCTTTCAGTCAGTGTTTGTTGAACATTTTAAAGAAGTGCTGGCAGCGCTAGTCTCTGCCTTTTCTAACAGTTCTACTTTTCTCCACTGGATGCTTTCGCTTCAGATGTGAACAGAGTGGTCGTACCGCTACCGTCAACAACAACAGTCTGAAGACACAGCTGACAACCAGGCAGTAGCTGGGCTTTGTCAGACCCTAAAAACCCAAACCAATTCCACACAACTGAACCTTTAGAACCTTTTTAGGAGTCAGCGTGTCTCCCTCACTGGAGGCTCCATATTGCTCCCCGTGCTGCAGAAGAAGGGGATCGTAGGCGGGGTCTGGGGTGAAACACTACGGAAAGCAGCCTGGTTCATGGTTTTCTTTTTGCGAGGAAAAAAAGTGCAAAAAATGTGTGTGTCGGGGGGAATCGGATTGCACGATTTTCCTAAAATATGAATTGATTTTGGGGCGGCACGGTGGTGCAGTGGTTAGCACGGTGGTGCAGTGGTTAGCACTCGTGCCTCACAGCAAGAAGGACCCTGGTTCGAATCCCGTACCAGACCTTTCTGTGTGGAGTTTGCATGTCCTCCCCGTGTCCGCGTGGGTTTTCGCCGGGCACTCCGGTTTCCTCCCACCATCCAAACACATGCACTGATAGGTTAATTGGTTAATCTAAAATTGTCCATAGGTGTGAATGTGAGAGTGATTGTTTGTCTATATATGTTCAGCCCTGCGATGAACTGGTGTCTCATACAGGGTGTACCCCGCCTTCGCCCATTGTAGCTGGATTAGGCCCCCAGTGACCCCCGCGACCCTAGTGAGGATAAAGCAGGTTCAGATAATGAATGAATTGATTTTGCCATAAAACTCGATTTTAAATCTAAATAGATTATTTTCCCAGCTTGACTATCAAGGTACAGACGACTCCCCTTGGCTCAACAGTACAATTGTCAAATCCTCCTCAGGGAAAAATACAACAATGTACCTCGGGTGCTGTGATTGGCTGGAGCCGCGGGGGGGTGGAGAGTGCCTTCCAGGCACAGCTGCCTTGGTGGCTTGGTTGGGTGTTCAAAACCCCATCAAACAACTGAAGGCCTGGACGGACTATGGCTGACTGGAATGATACAAGGTGAGAGGCAAAACAACCAGACAAAGATAAGAGGGAAAAGAACACTGAGGTAATGAGGGACAAATAAGAAACAGGAAGGAAGAAAGAGGGGAAAGGTGACAGAGGGATGCTGACAATATGTCTATGTTTGACACACACAAACAGTGTTACACAAGTTAATTTTGCGATAGGTCACCTTTGACCTCCAGAGACTTCAAAAACTATCAGTCATTGGTGATAACACCAAATATCTTCATTCTGCATCCTTTGGTATCAATCTGAAAGTTCTTGAGTTATAACCGATAATGTGATTTGGACCTTTAAGTTAATTGTGACGTTGACCTATGACCTTTATTCAAATGGATCATTGCATCCGATGCGCATTAGCTATATGTATATGCCCATGTAATTTCATGGTGATATCTACAGTATTCATTGAGTTATAGCATGATGTGTGTATGCAGACACACACACACACACACACTGATTACAATAATCTCACCCAACCAATGTTGGGTGAGAATAAAGTGAAACCTTCACTTCACCTAGAGTAGAAATCACCCTCATCACCACTCCAAGATGGTGACTGTAGTTCTTACATCTCAGCCACAGTCACTCCACTCACTACATAGTGAACTGTCAACACTAACTGAACTGTGAACACTACTACCTAGCTGTTTAATCGCATTATCACCATCGAACAATTCAAATGTAACCATGTTGTCTCTCACAAAATTAAAAGGCTTTTTTTTTTACTGCCTGTGCAATAAAATAAAAAAAGAATACACTTGGCTCACGACTGCTTTACTGTTTATTAACTGTTAAACAACTCTGGTCTGGAGTCTGTCATCCAACAGATAGACTTAACATTAACCTTTACTGAACAGCTGTAGCTATATGAACTATAGAGGGTCTATATAGTGACTATAGAGGGTCTATATAGTGAACTATAGAGGGTCTATATAGTGACTATAGAGGGTCTATATAGTGACTATAGAGGGTCTATATAGTGACTATAGAGGGTCTATATAGTGACTCCAGAGGGTCTATATAGTGAACTATAGAGGGTCTATATAGTGACTATAGAGGGTCTATATAGTGACTATAGAGGGTCTATATAGTGAACTATAGAGGGTCTATATAGTGAACTATAGAGGGTCTATATAGTGACTATAGAGGGTCTATATAGTGACTATAGAGGGTCTATATAGTGACTATAGAGGGTCTATATAGTGACTATAGAGGGTCTATATAGTGACTATAGAGGGTCTATATAGTGAACTATAGAGGGTCTATATAGTGAACTATAGAGGGTCTATATAGTGAACTATAGAGGGTCTATATAGTGACTATAGAGGGTCTATATAGTGACTATAGAGGGTCTATATAGTGACTATAGAGGGTCTATATAGTGACTATAGAGGGTCTATATAGTGAACTATAGAGGGTCTATATAGTGAACTATAGAGGGTCTATATAGTGACTATAGAGGGTCTATATAGTGACTATAGAGGGTCTATATAGTGAACTATAGAGGGTCTATATAGTGACTATAGAGGGTCTATATAGTGAACTATAGAGGGTCTTCTATTATTATTAGTTAAAAACCAATACAATGATGTCTATATATTCTCCTATTATATATTTATTTACTGAATTCTCATCAACAACTTATGTTACAATCATTTGAAGTGAAGTTACACCCTTTATATTAAGGCACACAAACTTGCTTAGAAAAGAAATTAGCAAAGAGAAAAGAAAATATTAATAGTGCAATTGATATTTTTAACCAATGGAGCTGAAATGCGACCTTGCGACTGTGCTGCTCTCATCTGTGTGTGTGTGTGTGTGTGTGTGGGAACAAGACAGTGTAGACCCCGCCTATCCAACTTCTTAGCAAATCCATAATCCATAATCTGATCGATTATGTTGTTATTAATGCAGTGACCTTGAGCTGAATGTGAACGTATGTGCAGCTCCGAAGTGTTGCTAAAACTCCCAGTTGTTGTCTGTACCCGAGGCAACACTGCGCCCCAATTCATCGAACTGTAACTCATCACATTATTTCCCCAGCAACGGCAATACAGTTATGGATAAAGTAATTCAGTAAGTACTCTGTTACTCAAAATGCGGCTGTGTTAGTAACACCGTTATTCTCTAACGCTGTTATTCCCAGGACTGAAGGAAGGACTGCCTATTGGTACTAGTGCAGAATTTTAGTCGTCAAATGTGAACTGTTGGCCGCACACATGCTGTAAGGTAAACAGGAAAAGGTGGAAGGAGCAGCTCAAGACGTCGCAAATGATTGGTCACATTTTGTGGGAAAGTCACGGTGATTGGTTAAAATTACAACATCACGCTGAATTAAAAAAAAGACCTCCGCTCCAGTGACCTTTCCCCCAATCTCCACACTCACCTGGTCCTGCACTGCGCAGCTGCAAGCCGTTCCTAATCGGTGGCTATATAAGCAGTAAGGCTTGTAGCTGCCAGTGCAGGACCATTCAGATATGTCACCTCCATAACCCGGACTATCGCTTCCATCTCCCCAATCACCATAACCCGGACACTCATCATCACCACGGACTCTGGCCGTCCATTCCCAGGTTGTGTTTGTCTTGTCTTTATGTTGTAGTTTTGTTATTAAATTATTTTGCCCTTCAGTACTGTGCATTGGAGTCCTCCTGTTCCACCTCACCCCGATCCGTGACAGAAACCAGCAACGGGCAACAGGCAGGGACCGGGGACAGAAGCCAGCAACGGGCAACAGGCAGGGACAGGGGACAGAAGCCAACCACGGGCAACAGGCAGGGACAGGGAACAGAAGCCAACCACGGGCAACAGGCAGGGACAGGGAACAGAAGCCAACCACGGGCAACAGGCAGGGACCGGGGACAGAAGCCAACAACGGGCAACAGGCAGGGACAGGGAACAGAAGCCAACCACGGGCAACAGGCAGGGACAGGGAACAGAAACCAACCACGGGCAACAGGCAGGGACAGGGAACAGAAGCCAACCACGGGCAACAGGCAGGGACAGGGGACAGAAGCCAACCACGGGCAACAGGCAGGGACAGGGAACAGAAGCCAACCACGGGCAACAGGCAGGGACAGAGGACAGAAGCGAGCAACGGGCAAGAGTCAGGGACAGGGGACAGAGCGAGCAACGGGCAAGAGTCAGGGACAGGAACAGACAGAAAAGACCAACGACAGACCAAGACCGACGAAAAGACACAACGCCAGGCGACAGGACAACTAGCCAGAAGACAACTAGCCAGAAGACAACTAGCCAGAAGACATAAATCCAGAAGACAAGACATAAATCCAGAAGACAAGACATAAGGCCAGAAGACAAGACATAAGGCCAGAAGACAAGACATAAAGCCAGAAGACAAGACATAAAGCCAGAAGACAAGACATAAAGCCAGAAGACAAGACAAAAAGCCAGAAGACAAGACAAAAAGCCAGAAACTCGGAACGCTAGCCAGAAACTCGGAACGCTAGCCAGAAACTCGGAACGCTAGCCAGAAACTCGGAACGCTAGCCAGAAACTCGGAACGCTAGCCAGAAACTCGGAACGCTAGCCAGAAACTCGGAACGCTAGCCAGAAACTCGGAACGCTAGCCAGAAACTCGGAACGCTAGCCAGAAACTCGGAACGCTAGCCAGAAACTCGGAACGCTAGCCAAAAACTCTGAACGCTAGCCAAAAACTCGGAACGCTAGCCAAAAACTCGGAACGCTAGCCAAAAACTCGGAACGCTAGCCAAAGAAACGGAACGCTAGCCAAAGAAACGGAACGCTAGCCAAAGAAACGGAACGCTAGCCAAAGAAACGGAACGCTAGAAAGCGACACAGAACGCTAGAAAGCGACACAGAACGCTAGAAAGCGACACAGAACGCTAGAAAGCGACACAGAACGCTAGAAAGCGACACAGAAAGCGCCACAGAACGCTAGAAAGCGCCACAGAACGCTAGAAAGCGCCACAGAAAGCGCCACAGAAAGCGCCACAGAACGCTAGAAAGCGCCACAGAACGCTAGAAAGCGCCACAGAACGCTAGAAAGCGCCACAGAACGCTAGAAAGCGCCACAGAACGCTAGAAAGCGCCACAGAACACTAGGAAGGGACACAGAACACTAGGAAGGGACACAGAACACTAGGAAGGGACACAGAACGCCAGGAAGGGACACAGAACGCCAGGAAGGGACACAGAACGCCAGGAAGGGACACAGAACGCCAGGAAGGGACACAGAACGCCAGGAAGGGACACAGAATGCCAGGAAGGAACACAGAACGCCAGGAAGGATATACAGGACGCTAGGAAGGATATATAGGACGCTGGGCAGATAAACTGAATGTTGGGGCAGGGAAACATAACTAACTGGGAAATACACAGACAGGGACAGAACGCAAGACTGGACAGACTTTAGACAGAACAAAACGGGGAAAACTAAAAACAAAAAAGGGTCCCTTCAGCACTGGCGGAGTCCAGATGGTGGCAGGACCATTCTGTCACGGATCGGGGTGAGGTGGAACAGGAGGACTCCAATGCACAGTACTGAAGGGCAAAATAATTTAATAACAAAACTACAACATAAAGACAAGACAAACACAACCTGGGAGTGGACGGCCAGAGTCCGTGGTGATGATGAGTGTCCGGGTTATGGTGATTGGGGAGATGGAAGAGATAGTCCGGGTTATGGAGGTGACATATCTGAATGGTCCTGCACTGGCAGCTACAAGCCTTACTGCTTATATAGCCACCGATTAGGAACGGCTTGCAGCTGCGCAGTGCAGGACCAGGTGAGTGTGGAGATTGGGGGAAAGGTCACTGGAGCGGAGGTCATGACACTGCGCCCGGAAACTAGAGCCCTTTATCTTTATCACCTTTGTTTGAATTGTTGTTTTTACTGTTGTAGGACTATTTCTATTTGTTTTATATCGTTTCCTGACGTTTTTCTGTATGTTTTATGCCTTTTATGCTGCTTTTGTGTTTTATGCCTCTATTGCTTTCGTAAAACACCTTGTTACTTTTATGCTCTTGAAAGGTGCTACAGGAATACATTTCATTATTATTATGAAGGCATGAAGGAAGGTGGCTGAAAATGTTGGTCTCCCTGGTGGGTTGATGTTATGTGTGTGAACTGTACAAAACTACATGAACACCTTGCAAACACCATGTCTAGTTATCTATGTTAATATAAATGGCTATTTAAATAGGTAGTTTCCCCGGTTGTCTTTGTGATTGAGAGCTGGATATATTATGTTATATGTAGGAAAATAATCAATGAAAGAAACAAAGGGCATCACTATTCAGATTTCTTTCCTTTATTGTAGTCGTCCATGAACTTTTTGAGTACATATACCTTCTTTATTATACCATTACAATCACAGGTGAATGAATAACCATGGTTAACCACCAGAAAATGTCCACACGTTTGTATACGCCCATATATTCAGCGCTTGTTATAGCAATACAGCAACACAAGGGGGAGCTTTCCGGCGATTTGACGTGACGGGCCGCAATAATGGACGACCACCCTCACGGAATAGTCAGCTGCAGTGTTGCCAGATCACGTTCAGCGATTTCCGCCCAATCACGTTCCAAAACACCTTAAGGAAAAAATGCACAACAAGGTTTTTCACTCGAAAACATTTAAGTGCATTTGCAGTAGGCTATTAAACGTTTAAGCCCAAATGGAAAATATTTTATCACAGACAGTGTCAAAGGAAATGGTAAAAACACTTAGTACAGGTCCACTCATTCTCAGCTTTGAGCTTTGAAACCACTATCTCACAACAATCAAAATAGGGAGCCTAAGTGACGCGATTCTATTTCCAGTCGATTTCCGGGCAATGGGACCTAAGTGCCATGAAAAAATTAACGCGAGTCAATGGAGGGATAAAAGTAATTTTCTGGTCCAGTTTGAAATGTGCTACGGTTTTCACATATGATGTTTGTGAATTTTAAAGATCCATTTTCACATTGATAAAGCACTCACTTTGGACAGACATCCAAAGTTACGTTAGGTTTTATGTCAGAGTAAGTAATGGACTACAACGTTCGTCTCACAAATATGACGTCATCACCAAGCTTCACCATCAAACTCTTTGAAAATGGCTGTGACTTTGGTGAGCTTCACCTCCTTCTTTCAGGACGAAGGCAAGAGCATCAAACGTGGAGAAAACCACTTTAAATCGGGGCATGTGGAAAGTGGCAGCTACTCCGGGGGAGAGATAGTTGGTCGAGTGAGAGCCAGCATGCGGGACAAGCTCTCGTCAGCCGGGAAGCGGTAGAGGGAACATGTGGAAATGGTGTTGTGATTACACCGGGACACAAAGCACACAGGTATTTACAAATGAAAAATAGAAAAGGTGGTATACGGTTTAGAAAAGTTTGCAGGGAAAGATTCTGCTGTGACGTCATCTATGCGACGTCTGATATGTAGTCCAAACAGAGTCCAAATAATGACATTTTTACACGATAATAAATCACAAAACACGTATCAAAGAAACTCCAAACGCACATCATTGGTTATGATTTTAATTGAAGTACAGCAAATGTGTGATTCAGGACATAAAGTAAAGTGGAGCAGAAAATAATTATTTTATCCTCATCCACTCATGTTAAATTTTTCCGAACTTAGGCCCAGTGGACCGACCGGAAGGGGCGGAGAATTAGGCTCCCTATAGGGGCAAAACCCTAGCCATCACCATAATATGAGTGAGTGAAATATACTTAATTTTGTATTTGTACTGTTTTAAGCCATAAAATAAGAGTGTGCTGTGTTGTTTTCGCAATATTAAAAAAAAATCAGGTGTTGGAAAAAGCAGCCCACATTTTATATACCCGCCCAATTCATGTTTTTTTTTTTTTTAACAATATATACATACAATATACATACACTCATATGGAGGCAAAATTATATAACATCTTTTACCCTAAGTCTTAACATAATAACATACAAAATTCAAAAAAAAGAAAAAAAAAAAGAAAATGTCTTTACAAGGCATATGGCCTATTTTCATATATATATTTTACAAGGGTACATAAACATTTATTGCATTACAAATCTTCTTAATATTTTCATATTTATTTCTCAATACTGACAAGGAATTGTGAAAAGACTGAAGTTCAGCTTTAAATATAATAATAGAGGGTGTTTTATTTTGCCATTTGACTTTATGTATGTGATATTTTCCTATAATAATGATAACATTACACAACTCAAGAACGTCTTTTGTCACATTTTCTATACCAAATATTACTTCCTCCAATTTTAATTGAGCCATTTTATCTCTTTTAATCCATTTTGCTACTTCAGTCCCAAATTTTTTTGTTATTTTGCATTGAAAAAAATAAATGTTCTACTGTTTCTTCTTCCTCTGAGCAGAAAACACATGACTCCATCTCAAATCCAAATCTTTTATTTAACGTTACTGCAACTGGATAATAGTTATTTATCATTTTAAATTGCATTTCTTTTATTTTAGGTGGAATGGGCCATTTCATATATTTATTTCCATTAGTTTAATTTAATTTGTATATTTTTTAATTGTTACATCATATCTATGAAATTATTTGTTTTTTAACAATTTATTTAGTTTTTGATTATTGCACTTCTTATCATTTCCACCCAATGCATGTTTTCCCCGGCAGATGTAATAAAAGTAAAACACTGCTCCTCAGGCGGAACCTTCGACTCGGCGATAATTCCACCCGGACCGCTTTATCCTGTCGGTTTCCTGCTCAGATCAAATGCGAAGAAGTGTGCTTAAGTTGAAGGAAAAATAACTACATCTGGAAACTTTTTAATTCGTTTTGGCGACTTTTTTTTGTTCTTAAAGTAACCGGTGACTAAAGTGTGTCTTTTTTCTGCTTCTACCGGTAACTATGATGGTTTTTGGACTGTGAACTGGAAGCTCGTGCACAGTAAGTGTCATAGAAAAACATCCACGGGCGAACAATCGTTGATTGTTGATGGTCCAATTTATCGTTAGGTTGTTTTTTTTTTATCTTTGCCCGGAAAACAGATGGTTCACTTTTATTTGATGTTTGGGGAACATTTCAGAGCTACTACTTTGTACGGTTTTACCCACTGGACTCAGTAACAGACTTCTACTGTTACTAGACATTTGTGTGTGTTCCGCATCGCGCACTTCTCCACTTAGAATACTTAATGTGAGTGCATTCACACTTGCTACAGTAACAACATGCGAAGTGTGTTTCGAATACCCGGATGGTAGTCCCCTAACGGTCAAAATGTGGAGTGTGTAGCATGATGGACACTTCTCGTTGCGCTACGTGGGCGCCATTTTGCTACGTGGCGGAAGAACAGGGTGTACCGTGTTGATTTAAAACAAAAAAGGTTGTTGTTATTATTATTCCGCTGTCAACACTGCTTCCTCTAGAGGAGGAAATAGCTGATAAAAGTCAACAGGAGGTAAACCGTGTCCATTTTTGTAATTATGGCGGGCTGTATGACAATACGAAATGGCGCGGCCTTTGTGGCCGTTGGTTGTGGCTACCCGATGTTGACCGCGCATGCGCACATCACTCGGTCACTATTAACCTTTAAACGACGGCAATTCGGTTTGAACAAAACCGTTTGGCGGACCTTACCCGATTTGTGTTTTAAAAATAAAAAAATCAACTATAGACAACAGTTAAATGTATTTAAACGCACTTCCCTGATCCTAAACGTAGAAAGAGGAAGTCGAACTAAGAATACCAGAAGGATAGGATGAGAGAATAATAAAAAGATAGATGATATGACATGTGTATATGCAGGGGAGTCTGTATAAAATACAGAGATGGGAATGTGCTGTTCAGTGTGTGGACTTTATAACATGTATACATTTACAGAGAAACATGTTTTAACTATATACAAATATAAGCTGCATATATAACCTACAGATGTTTTAACTATATACAGAGAATGAACAGATATAAGCTGCATATATAACCTACAGATGTTTTAACTATATACAGAGAATGAACAGATATAAGCTGCATATATAACCTACAGATGTTTCAAGGTCCAGATGTTCTGCGCAGCTGCAGATTTCGCCGCTATGGCCTGAAATATGACACTCAGATGCAGCACTGTCAAAAAGCTGAATTGGAAATATTTCTTCATGACATGCTTTTATATATTTTTCTTTCATGTGGAATGTTTGGCAAATTTAAGCACCACAAGGACTGAATGTAGTTTTTTATTAATTATATTCATCTGAACCTGATTAGAGTACTGACTCATTACCTCCGCGAAGGAGATTATGTTTTACCTCGCGTTGTTTGATTGTCGGCAAGATAACTCCAAAAGTTATGGACAGATTTTGATTAAACTTCCAGAGATGATTAATTATGTGTCAAGGAATAAATGGTAAATAAACTGCATTTTCCACCTTCATGGTGCTCAAAGCGCTTTACATTAGCCTCTCATTCACACAAACACTCATACACCAGTAGGTTTCTAAGGTCAAAGGTCAGTCCTACTGGAGGCCTAAGCCAGGGTTAAGTGTCTTGCCCAAGGACACTTTGACATGTGGACAGCCAGAACCGGGACGCGAACCTCTCGGTCACTGGGGGACCCACTCTACCAACTGAGCCACAGCCGCCCTAAACCATTAACTTTTGAACTATAGAGGTCAAAGGTCAAGGTAACAGTGAATGTCAACAGCTAAATTATATAAGTGGTGATATCTCAGAATCCAGACAAGATGGAATCGGGTGGGGTTTTTTTTCATTCACTTTGTCTTACCTTCGGACATCAGATGAGATAATACTGATAGGCTCTATGATGTTTTGACATCAAGCCAATGGTTTATTTGGTAAATGTATGAGATTTACCTTAAAGCAGGTTATTGACATATTTAGTTAAATCAGACAATATCTTGTGCCTAATATTTAACCAGTGTTGGGAAAGTTCACCTTAATTAGGAACTAGTTCAAGTTACTCAATATGAATTAGTTCAGTTCATCGTTCATTCTTCCAAATTATCAACTAGAAGTTCATGGATCCTAAAATGAACTTTTTAGTTCTTTTTTTCGTTTTTTTTTTTGTGTTATTATTGTAAACTTATTATTAACCGTTTCTGACGTTATCCTGTTGTCCAAAAATCAGGGGAAATCTCCGCCCCTCCAGGGCTGAAGTAAGTACCTTACCCCAGGGTTAACTTCCTTCTGCAGGTTCTTAGAACACAAGGAGTGGTTTCACTGAGTTTCGCTTTCAATGTTTATTTCCAAGAACGGGACAACACCTGCTCCGGTCACACTCTGTACATTTAACTATTTTTCTCCGCTCCCAAAAACTCTCTGCACCCCCACCCCCCCCCCACCCCCCTCTCTCTCTCTCTCTCTCTCGCTCTCTCTCTCTGTCTCTCTCTCTCATCTATGATAATGTTGTGTTTTGATCCCATTTTATTCCTTAAAGGACTCAATAATTACAACGTGATAAGAACGAAATGTGAACTAAATAAGAGCGCAGTTCAATAAATGCCAGAATAACCGCGTTCACAACTTCCCGTTCATTTGGCAAAAGTGAACGAAGCGTTCACGTTCATCAAAAATATGATATAGTTTGTGAACGATCGTTCAATGACTGCGTTCAGGTACAACACTGTATTTAACATTAGATCTAACATGTGAAATTTGGTCATTGTGCGGCATCAAATAACGACGTCATACGTGGTCGAATATTGAAATGGACATGTCTGAAAAACAGGACTGAGATATGGTAAATGGACTGCACTTATATAGTTCTTTTCCACCTTCATGGTGCTCAAAGCGCTTTACATTAGCCTCTCATTCACCCATTCACACACACTCATACACCAGTAGGTTTCTAAGGTCTAAGGTAAGTCCTACTGGGGGCCTAAGTCAGGGTTCAGTGTCTTGCCCAAGGACACTTCGACATGTGGACAGCCAGAGCCGAGACGCGAACCGCCAACCTCGCGGTCATTGGGCGACCCACTCTACCAACTGAGCCACAGCCGCCCATAATAATAATAAATTATAATAATAAATTTTATTTGTAAAAATGCACTTTACATTTCGGGAGAAATCTCAAAGTGCTACAGAGAGCTGCTACACAGCAGCCAATAAAAACAATACATAAATACAATGCAAAAAAAGACATGTTACATAGGATTTAAAACCCATGACGCCCATATGCGTGACAATGTTCAGTTATATTTAAGAACCTCTGTTGAATTCTATTACACAGTAATTTATACACTAATAAGCGAATGGTAAATGCTTTTGACTCCATGAACATTGCACACATGGTCGACTGAAAAAATAATAAACATAGACCTAGAGTCGTCCTCGGTGGTCTGGATAGATTTTACGAGATCTTCTTCTTTCAACAGTACTGTCATCTTTTAAAATTTTAAAATTTAACCATTTACAATGTTACCATCCTCTTTGAACTATCTTAGTGTTGAAATCGCATTGAACGTCCTGAGAACGTTTTGAGCACCACCTCTGTCTGTTCGGCCGTTCCAATCTAGCATCTATCACTGGGTAAGTTCTGCCAGTTTTGTCCACATGATTTTGTGTTTCGCGGCCATGACAGCTGATTGTAATGGGCATGTGCGGTGCAGATCAGGTAGCTACAACCGTCATTTTCAATACTTTTCAATATCACAGACCTGATTTTGTGTGCGTGTGTGTATGACAGAATTTGTCATTGTTCAAGTTAAAAGAAATTGGATAGGATGCTTCCTTCCCAGTGCAATAAATAAACGTAAATATAAAACACAATAAATATCGACTAAAAATGCACAATATAAATAAAATTCAACATTCTAAAAAGAACTCCTGACCTTTCTCACTTCATCCACACTTCATTCATGTATTGGGCATGTTGATGTTCAACAGTCTGGTGGTCCAGTTCCTCAGCCAGTTTGTGCGGTGCCTCCCCAGTCTGTATCTCCTCCCTGAGAGCAGCAGATCAAAGAGGCTGTGACGAGGGTGGGAGGGGTCCTTCAGAATCCTCTTTGCCCTGGTGAGACCCTGAAGGTCTGTCAAATACTCCAGGGAGGGCAGGGGGTGGCCAATGATTTTCTGTGTCCATGTGATGGACTGACTGTATCTATGTTCATGTCCACAGTTGTTAATTGTTAAATATCTGGATACGCTTGTCAAGCATTCGACTGTCAGTGCAGGTCTTTATGTATGACAGCACAGTGTCAGTGAATTCCTGGAGCTCTAGGTGTTCAAAAATGCTCACCTCAGTGGATTTAAAGCACCCTGTAGCTTGGCTCCAGTGTTGCCAGATTACGTTCAGTGATTTCCGCCCAGTCACCTTCCAAAACCCACCCACTAAACATTTTTCACACAAAACATTTCATAATTGAATAAATATGCATTTAAATGCATTTACAGTAGGCTGTTGCATGTCCAAATGGAAAGTAGTATTTTATCACAGACTTTGTCAGGGGTTAAAAACACTGACTGCAGGTCCATTCATTCTCAAGTTTGAGTGTTGAAACCACTATCTCACAACAATCCACTTTGGGTAAAAAAAAACAAACCTAGATATCACATGTACGTGGATCACATGGACGTCTGAATGTACAGGACTTCCATCCATTCCTGGACAGGCCAGTACACACCTCCATAAAACTGGACAGTAGAGGGAGTCCCAGACCATTTCTGCTATTGTCTTTCAAGAGAGCAACTTAGGAAAATGCTCTGGATGTGACCATTGACAGCAGTTAGATGGTACATAGCCTGCTTTGGCGCATTACGCTAGTTTGTTGATGTGACGTCACACTGTCAGAGCGACTGAATTACTCACTGCAATGAAATATTAAAAGAAATAAATAAATTGAATACCATAATACAAGTGACTGGTATTTACTGAATTTTGTATTTGTACTGTTTTTAAACCATAAAATAACAGTATGTTTGCTTTTGCAATATTAAAAAATATGTCAGATGTTGGCAAAAGTAGCCCAAATTTTATATACCCATCCAAATGCCTTTTTTCCCCACCAGATGTAATTAAAAGTAGCCCAATTGGGCAGAAAATCTCCCAATCTGGCAACACTGGCCAGCTCAGTGTAACGTGACTCACACCAGATGTATGGATGCGTCACATGGCTGCTCACATCTTACATCTGGGAAAGCAACATTAACTTCTCTTTAAGGCGGGGTTGTCAATCAAAAGCATTCGCCCCCATTGGAGAAACCAGGTGCTTGATGTACTACTTCAACCAATCACATGGAAAGCAGCATGTAACGTGTACATGTACATGATAGAAGTAGAAGCTCTTAGCATACCTGGTTGGTAGAGGAGCCAAAACTCTTCTCTGTTCATCTTTTAAAGAATCAATATGCGTTAGTATCCACAACACCGTTGAAATTGCAGGATCGAAGCAGAGTTCAGTGTCCTCCATGCTAGCCACCATGTCATGTGGAGAGTCTTCCTGTTTTCTCCATGGCCGCACTAGGATTATGACAGAACTGTTAAAAACACGCCCAGTGATCCTGATTGGTCCATCCACGATTTGGCCGGACCATTCAATCATGAACGTCGACCGTGGTTTACCAGACCATTGTGTGAGGGTCAGCGAAAGCCAGGCTAGGCTCAGTGCACTCTCAGGCCAAGTATTAACTATTTTTAAGACCAGCTTGGCTCTTTGTCTGCAGGGGTGTGCATACAAAGTTTACACGTTTGTATATTTTTCCAGTCTGGTACTAGAATCTCTTCTCCTCCCTCAATTCTTATTGGATTTCAATTCTGATTTTATGATCTATTGAATGCCTCCCTTTTGTTGATAGCAAGACATCACAGCTGTGAGCTCCGGATGAGCACAGGGCCATTGGCACTATCTTTTTGGAAGTTACACTTGGCAGGGATAATCACTTAAGTAGCATAGCCGCACTAGCACTTCCTAGCAGCTGCAAATTTGATGTGCTACCATAGTAGTCTAGTTTCACTCAATGTAACTTTTGTCTAGATTTCCCTGAAACTGGTCGACCAATCACGGTGAAGTATAGAGTCAGAGGATGGGCATAACAAAGTGACGATTCGACAATCGGGAGAGAAACAACCATAAACAACCATAGAAGAAGAACATCAACAGGTGTAGATTTCCTTTTATCAAATATGAGTGAAGAATGTGAGAAAATGTCAAAAATCTTTGAATTATTTTTACAGAAGCAACAACGGTCGTTAAGATCCATAATCCACCATTTTGTTTAGTCATTCCTAACTTTCTCTGGACTCCACCTTCAATTTTCCGGCGCTCTAACTACGTCATCCTAAAGATTACACTGATTGGTTGTAGTACCATCCTATTGGATAGAGTGATTTGAAAGACAACCTTTTAGCCCCCCCCCCCCCCCCCCACTATAAAGCATCACTAGACCCATACATGAAATGAATAGAGAAAGCCTAGCAGCGCTAACACTGAAGTGTTTTCTTTTAAAGGAAGTTTTATTTGCTGTTTTGCTGACCTATGCACAGAATGTACGTAACTGCCCTGGTTGGTTATTTATTCTCCACTGTTACTGGTGTGATAACGTTAATTAGCCGCAACATGCGATGTTGAGGCAGTGGGATAGATGTTAGTTACACAATTCTTTTGTGACACTGAATGCCATATTGATTTAGTGATTAATGCTGTCATAATTGTTACGTTATAACAGTATTGCTCTGATTGGTCATAGTGCTAACCTATTACATGCAGAGCAGTTTGAAAGACAACCATTGATCCCAGGGCTCCAGACTCACATTTTCACAGGTAACACTGGTGATATTTAGTAGCACCAAAACAAATTAGGTAGCACCATACATAGTGTGTGTTTAATGTTATGTTTATGAACGTTAATGATTGACAATGACCCAATTTGATTATTGCAATATATTTTAATCTGAATTCAAGTGTCACTGCACGAGCAACAGTACAAAAAGATCACACAGTGTTTCCTCTAGGAAGTTTTTCTGCAGCGGGGGCAGGCGCGCTGGGGAGTCATGGCAGCGTAAACAAATGACACTTCACTGCAGATTTTATTTCTAGAACTGATTTATTAGACCACATGGTATAATGCAAACAAACAAAAAACAATTAAAGCAAAATTTTAATAATAATAATTTCTAGGGTGTTTGTAGAAAAGTTCTAAGACTCTTTGGTCAAATTCTTCCAGGCCTTGCACATTGATACTGAGCAGCATCCAGAACATTCCTATAGGGACAGAGTAACACTGAATTAATTTGACTTAAGACATATTGTCACGTAGCTATATTATGTAAAGTAATAATGGAAAACAGTTCAACACTCACCATTGTCTGTGAATGAAATCTGATGTTTTTTTTCACCCATTTATGGTTCCAGTCTGTGTTTGACCTTTAACCTCTTCTTCCATCACTAACGTTACTTGTCTTTTATGATTACATAAAACATTAACGTTTGATAATTTACACTCACATTTAATTATGATAATCTATGACTGAGTAAAAGGTTAATGATACCTGTCTAGGCTCATCCTCGTCAACGTTTTTCTCTTTTTTTCAGAAATACTTCCATAAACTCATCTGGGGTTAGCATTAGCTCGTGTGGATATTAGCTTAATGCTATATTATAAATTAGCTTCGTTGGCACAGTTAAGTTCAGCTGTTATGTTACGTAACGTTAGCTGGCTGTCAATATTTGGCGAATATCTATTTAACTTTTAAAAATGTTGAGTTATCTCAAACTACCATAATAAGTCGACCTTTTCGTTACCTGAATCACACAGATACCCTCCTCCTCCGACTGTCTGATCAGCTGATCTGTCACTTCCACGATGCGCTCTCACAAAGAGTATGTGATTCAAGATACTTATCTGTAGTTCGGGCTACTTTTCGACGCGGTGATGTATTTGCAACAAACATAAAATGTATAGAAATTTGAAGAAGCGGTGGAGGAGACACATTTTCTTCTTAAAATAATCCGCTTCATACTGAATCTGCTTTGTTTATTTTTTGGAGCGCGCTGCGTGTACGTGCGTGTGCACTACTGTGCACGTAACGTGTGCAGACCGTAACAGGTGCAGACAGACAAGTAGCACCAGAGCGACCTCATTAAATTTTAACTCACACCTTAATAAATTAGGTCACATTCTGGAGCCCTGGTTGATCCCACCCCACCTTAAATTACCTGTTCCTCTTGGAATTTAGTAGAGTGATATAACAGCAACAGGAACAAAGGAGTGTTTAAATCTATTTGGTTTAACAGAAGAAAATCTAAGTAATGAACCAGATGGTAGAAATTGAAACTGTTCATGTAATGGATGGGAACAGTTTATAGTTTAAGTCCTTCTAATGTTTCTTGTGCAGATCCTATGACTTTACTACTCACTCACAATCTTATTCAGTAGGCTTCTCTCTTTCAACCTCAAGGATAGAAACCAGCAAATAAAAGAAAACATCATAGACTCTATAAAAGAACGATAAAACATACTCATCAGGGCAGTCGACTTGGAATTTAGCTAGTTTTTTAAGACAATACTTGCGCTGTTGACACTTCTTATAGATTAAGTCAGAATTTTTCTGAAACGACAGCTTGTTGTCAAGACATGTTCCTAAGTATTTATAAGACCCAACAAGTTCAACTTCCTGCCCTTCTATCACTGTAAATGGTAAATGGACTGCACTTATATAGCGCTTTTCCACCTTCATGGTGCTCAAAGCGCTTTACATTAGCCTCTCATTCACCCATTCACACACACACTCATACACCAGTAGGTTTCTAAGGTCAAAGGTCAGTCCTACTGGGGGCCTAAGTCAGGGTTCAGTGTCTTGCCCAAGGACACTTCGACATGTGGACAGCCAGAGCCGGGACGCGAACCTCTCGGTCACTGGGGGACCCACTCTACCAACTGAGCCACTCCCACTCCTGTAGTATCAGGAGTGGGCTGCACTCGCCTAAAATCTATACACACGTCCTTTGGCTTTAGAACATTTAAAAACAAGTCGGTCACAGACGGCAGACCTCTGCCATTTCACTCATTTTTGATGAAACTCAATATTTTTAAAAACCAGGACATTCTATAATACTTGGTCCCTGAGAAAACTGATAAAACATTGTTCAAATGGGATTTCCCATATTAAATAAAAACAAGATATTATTTTTTGATACATCATTCCCATGTTCACTCGAATCAATCCAGAATCACAAAATCAATTTAACACAGGCCTACTTGTCAGGCGTCAGGTTGACCATATTCAACTCAGATTTGGTCAAATTCAGTTCAACACTTCCAAGTTGACCTTGCATGACATCATATGGTCGTGACAGAACGATGACTTCTGAGGTTTTGTCATGAAACAATTAATTGTTGTAACCCATTTGTACATTGTCAAATCTGCATACATTTTTACATATACGAATAGAGGATTAAGTTTTTAAAGGTTTGAAAATGTCTGATTGTCTTTAATTAGTTAGTTTTGTCTGTCTGCTTAATCTGATTCGAAAATGTTACATGTTACAAATGTTAAGTTACATTTCAGTGAAAACCTTTTGTTTCTCTGTGTTTTGATGTAGAGTGAAGACAAAGGTGGATTTTAAGTGAAACCTAAAAGTTGTATCTGGACCAAAATTATCTGATTCCAGAAAATATGGCAGGAAGGCCCACCTGTGACCACTGTGGAAAGGCTTTCACCACACCAAGTAGCCTAAAAATCCACCAACGGATCCACACTGGAGAAAAACCATATGAGTGTGACCATTGTGGAAAGACTTTCACCACAGCAAGTAACCTAAAAATGCACCAACATGTTCACACTGGAGAAAAACCATATGAGTGTGAAAAGTGTGGAAAGATGTTCAGCAGACCAGATTCCCTCAAAGTCCACCAACACACCCACACTGGAAAGAAAACATATGCGTGCGACCAGTGTGGCAAGACTTTCAGCAGAGCAGATTCACTAAAAATGCACCAGTACGTCCACACAGGAGAAAAACCATACGAGTGTGACGAGTGTGGAAAGACTTTCAACAGAGCAGATTCCCTAAAACTCCACCAACGCATCCACACCGGAGAAAAACCATATGAGTGTAACCGGTGTGGAAAGAGTTTCACTGCAGCGTGTCATCTAAAAGTCCACCAACGCATCCACACCGGAGAAAAACCATACGAGTGTGACAAATGTAAAAAGAGTTTCACCAAGGCAAGTTCTCTAAAGCGTCACAAACTCATCCACACTGGAGGAAAAACGCATAAATGTGACCAGTGTGGACACGCTTTCACCACAGCAAGTCACCTAAAAATCCACGAACGCGTCCACACAGGTGAGAAACCATTTAAGTGTGACCAATGTGGACATGCTTTCAGTACAGCAAGTTACCTAAAAATCCACCAACGCATCCATACAAGAGAACACGCGTATAAATGTGACCAGTGTGGGAAGAGGTTCAGTCAAAAGAATGAGCTTAAAGATCACCAATGTATGCACATGAAACAGAAACCCTTCCAGTGCAGGTTCTGTGACAGGTCCTTTATGTTGGGATCACAGTGTACTAAACATGAACGGATCAAACATTTCCATAAAGGACAAAAACTGATGAGTCGTACAAAGAGCAAGACATTGAAATCTCATGGGAAGAATCGGTGTCATAACACACTTAAACCTGTTGAGCGTTACCGAAGTGATGAAGGATCATCTTCTGCCCTGTCCCATCATCAGCACAGACGTGAATCATCCACATCTGGACCAAAACGTCTCTCAGCATCACATGACCAGAAGAAACCCAGTGTGTTTAAACCACTAACACCCACTTCTGACAAGAACGTCGGACTTAAAAATCTCCAGATCAGGCTCCACAGAATCCAGATGTGAAGACAAACATCAGACTGAAGGTTGTGTTTCGTTGTCCTCAGAGTACAGAAGTGTGTTCTATGACTTTGTGGACTTTAATTAATAACTTTTTGTAATTCTGTTGCTCTTTGGGGTCCACACAGTTGGACTTGCATCAGTTTAGGGCTGTAGCTATCAAGTATTTTAGTATTTGAGTACCGTATTTTTCATTCGATAAGGTGCACTGTCAATGGATGATTTATTTTGGAGTGTTTTTCACATTTAAGGCGCATTAAGTCAAGACAAAATTATGAGATATAACGTCAAAATCGTGAGATAAAAAATCAACATCGTGAGATTTTAAAAAAAGTCTAAATTCCAAGTCACTAAACACTACCAGAATTGATCCATATATATGTTCACACTGATGTGTTTGAGGAAATTAAGTTTTTCAAGTGTGCCTCATTGTCTGGAAAATATGGTACTCCAATATCCAATTCCTCCAATTATTCGAGCGCTCTAATAAAACTGCCCTCTCTTATCATCAGCACAGATGTGAATCGTCCACATCTGGACCAAAACGTCCCTCAGCATCACATGACCAGAAGAAACCCAGTGTGTGTGAACCAGTAACACCCACTTCTGACAAGAGCGTGAGACTTAAAAACCTCCAGATCAGGCTTCACAGAATGCAGACGTGAAGACAAACGGACTGAAGGCTGTGTACAGAAGTGTGTTCTATGACTTTGTGGAATTTAATCAGTAACTTTTTGTAATTCTGTTGCTGTTTGGGGTTCACACAGTTGGATTTACATCAGTTTAGGGCTGTAGCTATCAAGTATTTGAGTACAGCAGTACCTCAATTTACAAAAGACTCAACTAACGAATAATCTTGGTTACGAAACACCTTTATGTAAAATTTTCATCTCTGAATATGAAAGAAAATTCAAGTTACGAAAGAAAACCCCCGAAACGTAAATACAGTACTGTACGTACTGGATGTAAATGCGTACGTACTGGACACTCGTACGTAGCATCATCTCCTGCTGTAGAACCAGGATAATGGTCAGAATCACCTGCCTTAGGATTGACCCTAACAAACAATTTTTTTGGTGATTGGGGAAACCAGAGCACCCGGAGGAAACTCATCCAGACACGCAGAGAGAAAAATGCAAACTCCACACAGAAAGGCCCGCACGGCCCGGGAATCGAACCTGGGTCTTCTGCTGTGAGGCAGGAGCACTAGCCGCTCAGCCACCGTGCCGCCCAGACTGAGCACTGGTCAAATTCAGGTGTTGCTGTTTGTTTTGATGATGTAATCCCTTCTTAGAAGTACAGTGGGAGCAGATGGATGGAATAGAGTGTGGGGTGTAAACTAGTGTTGTCACGAATACCGGTACTAGTACTGTACTGCAGTACTGAGGCATTTAATAAGGTACTATACTGCGATTGAAAAGTACCGATACTTGCAACAGCGCGGCAAACTAGGAAACGGCTACAGCTGAGTGGAACAGGATCCAATCCTACCCTCGCTGACAAGCAAGAAGTGACAGCGGTGTTTTAAAACATGTCTGGTGAAGGACAGAAACACTGACAAGACAAACACTCATACCTTCATGTTCAGTGAACGACAGGTAGGATAACCCATTAAGTTTAACATATTTTTGGGAAGTGAGTAAGTCAAACAAACAAGTTAAAACAACAAAAAAACCCGCATTCAATAGCGGAGAATGTGACGTGTAGACTAGCCTTTTAGCTAGCCTGTAGCGCAGTACTCTAGTTCTAATAGTTCATAGTGCTTCGTACAGCACACACACCGAAAAGTTCATTTTAGTACCACTCATTCAAAGACAAACAATAGTTTAAAAAAATAAATAATTCAGTGATGAATTTACTAACGTTCGTGCACAGAGCAGCTGCTGCAGTTGTCACTCTCTTGTCGTGCGCTGCTGTACGGAGTTACATAGTGTCTAGTCTTTTTTTTTCTTCTCCATACCACATCTGTTACATAAAGTTAAACAGAGTTCATTCATTCATTCATTATCTGAACCCACTTTATCCTCACTAGGGTCACGGGGGTCACTGGGGGCCTAATCCAGCTACAATGGGTGAAGGCGGGGTACACCCTGTATGAGACGCCAGTTCATCTCAGGGCTGAACATATATAGACAAACAATCACTCTCACATTCACACCTATGGACAATTTTAGATTAACCAATTAACCTATCAGTGCATGTGTTTGGATGGTGGGAGGAAACTGAAGTGTCTGGTACGGGATTTGAACCAGGGTCCTTGCTGTGAGGCACGAGTGCTAACCACTGCACCACCGTGCCGCCCTTAAACAGAGTTAAATAAAGCAAAACAATCGGAGTAATAACAGAAAATGACACACTATAAGGGAGATGCACAAAAATCATAATGACATAACAGTATATACATATATACTGGGGGGGGGGTATACGGGGGTATTTTATGTAGGCTAATTCAAATCATATATTAGTCTAAAGGCTTCACTAACCTGCAGAGGTTTATTGCCTTTTTGTTTTTAAGTCTTTAATGGATCCAAATAATGTCCAATTTCCATTTTAAATAGTTGAATTAGTGCTGCTCGAACGTTCCATTTTGATTTCTGTATATGATATTCTTCAAATAACATATTTAACACAAACATTTCTTTACTTTCTGGTTCTTTTTCAACATAAAGCATGATGTCTAATATTTAGGCGTAAAATGATTATTCTCACTGCTCTAGTTTTTTATTCCTTTTACTTGAAAAAGTATCGAAATACATGTTGGTACCGGTACCAAGATATTGGTATCGTGACAACACTAGTGTAAACCAAAGGTGGACAATAGGGGGTGTTTTCAGCGGCAGACAGTGGAGGAGCTGGGAACAGCCAGTCCCTCCAGGGTGTCAGGCCTCTTTCAGATTGTTTCGTCCTAAAATGATGTTTTCCGAAAAACTGCAATGAGTTGCGGTGCTTTTTCAGCTTTTGTTGTGGAACGAAGTGAAAGTTGCGATAAATGGTTGTGATTTTTCCCTTTTTTTTAAAAAAAACATTTTAATATTTCAAATAGTTCGTTATTGGAAAATTAATTCAAAGTCATTGTGATATGATCCTGAAAACTACCTTTTACCCAGAAAATAAATGATTATGAAGAATACAACAAAATATTTAGTTCAAAGGTTAAAGTTCATATGAGCTCACAACACTACATGATGTTGTAAAACATAATATAAATGTCTCAGCCAGTAGAAAAAAAAACATTACTAGTACTGTGTAGTAGAGGCGGTTTCTGACTAAACTAGAACAAAGACGCTGAGATTTTAAGAAAACCTTTAAAATATGGCAAATAAAATATTACCTGGATGAAAAAAATGCAGTAAGAAAGTACTCTTCCAAATGCACTTGTTGGTACTAGTGCATCATTTCAGTCGTCAAATGTGAACTGCTGGCCGCGCACATCTTGCTTCGTACTGTAAGGTAAACAGGAAAAGGTGGAAGGAGCAGCTCAAGGTGTCGCAAATGATCGGTCACATTTAAATGACAACACTGCACTGAATTTGTGTAGAAGTTGCAAATCGCAACAGCACAAAATCCTGAGAGGTCTGAACAGTGTGCTGGATGTTGGCTGCTAGCATGGAGCTTGTCGAGCCTGTTAGGGTTGATTCCATCACTGCCGAAGAGTGATGGTCCGTTCCAAAACAGAAGAAATGATCAATAAAATGTACGTCGCACAACCAAGAGCGGAGACTGAGGAGACAACTGAAATGTTCTTAAGAGTGTTCTGGAAGCGGACTTTCCACTGCACTTCAGAGTCTAGGAGAGCTTCAAAGGATCTTTTTGTCACTTTGTGCTGGTGACGTGAACTGTGCTTGAAGCTAATGTGGATTAATACGATGGATGGAAGGAAGAGACTGAAGGAGACCCAGGACAGTGACAGCCGCGCTGGGAAGAGTGTGTACTAGTGTTAGAAAAGTGGATACTTGTAATCACACCATCACCTGCTATCAGGGTGGGGGGAGCAAATAATGGATGTGGAGCTATGGGCAGGACATTTGCCAGGGTAACTCTGTGCCCAGTTGGTGGGGTTAGGTATTTCAACACAGAGGCCTGGTGTGCTCCCAACTTTATTCAGGTGATGATGAACTGTGTCGTATATTTGAAAATAGGAATGGGCGATATGTCCAAAAATGTATATCCCGGTATAATTTGAGCTGTTGGCGGTATACGGTATATATTAAGGCATTAACAGAAACATCTGCGAGTCGACACATCGGCTTCCATAGCACAAGTCGACATCAATTTGGAGGAGACGACAAGTCGCGTGTTGTTCTTTCTCTCCCTCGGCGTGTAAACACAGACCAGTCACACGGCTGCTACAGGTAAAACGGGGGCGGGGTCTGACAAAACAAAACGGTACAGTGACCCGCACGACATGAAAGTCCAATTTAAAATACAACAAAAACACAAGTGTTATGCACAGCATCTGAAGAGGCTTCCACTCACTAATGTGATTTATATAAACAGCAGTGCACACAACACCCCCCCCCCCCCCCAAAAAAAAACATGAAGTGAACACCCATGTTGGTGATCGTTTGGCACTTTTTGTAGGGTGACGACATGTCCACAGCTCTAACACCGGACCTGGACTGTCTGCATGTCTGTCATGCATCAGTCCAGACAAAATCCAGACGTATGTTCACCCTACTGATGTTGGAAGAAGAAAACTCAAGGTGTTAGCCTTTGCTTTGTTTGGGTTAAAATACTGATCTCAACTTGAAAAAAAACTGCCTTAGTATATATTACAGTATAGTACTTTTGTAGGCTAAATGAATAATAAATGCTAGTGGTCATATAGCTCCAAGTGCATTCCTTCATATCTGTGAAGACTTTCTTCATATTCATAGAACAACACATCTCAATGGTAGCAAGCACTGTACCAGAACTTAGCATGCTAATGTTAGCAAATTCGCTAACGAAATAGTTTGTAACTCTCAACAGTCATTTTAGTTGCTAACACCAGCCAGATACCATGACTAATGGTAACTCAACTGAAAATTATCTAACAAAATTTAAGGCAGTGTTAACGTTTAGCACAATTCTTGTCGTCATAATGCTATGGCTGCCATGACTTTGGCTGTTAGCTCACTTTTCAGACACCCTGTAAATGAAATTGTAGAGTCTTGAACGGAAATATGTTGGCATCACATACCATTATAACCAATAGTACATTACATAAACTTTATATATATTATATTTGTAGCTTATTTAAACTAAATGCTTCTGCTAACACAGCATCTAGGATGACTGTGGTGCTAGCTGCTTCTTAGAGGCAGCCAGTGAACGTTGGAAACTTCGCATTACTGCCAGCTACAGGATGGACGGTAGAACAGTATGGCAAAAATGTCCCAATTTTTTTAAATTATGGCAAAAATTTAACAAATGTACCTTTGGGTACAAATGAAGTTACCTTACGTTTACCGCGGACAAAAATACCTCATAAGTAATGATACTTTGCATACCGCCTATTCCTATTTGAAAGTCCTGCATATTAAAAAGTTAAAATGATGTTAACATATTTTATAATGGAGTACTTTAAAGGGACATATCCTGTCCATTTTCCAGCAGTGAACACAGTCAATATAATTTTATTTATATAGAACCTTACCACACCAACAAGGTGAAAGAGGTGCTTTCCAAAATAAGATAAAAACAAAAATAAAACAAGTTATAAAACCATAATAACATAAAAAGACTTTGGACATGAACATGGCTATGTGTCAAACTCTCCTAAATAGATGTTTTTAACTGGGATTTAAAAACAGCTGTAGCTCAGTGTAGGGCTGCAACTAACGACTATTTTAATAGTCGACTAGTCACCGACTATTGAAATGATTAGTCGACTAATTGTATAATTATTACATTTTTCTGAAATTTAGTTGATTTAATTATGTGGAAAATGATAATAAACGCAAGAAAGATGGGACAATGGAAAAAAAAACCTGAGTTTTATTGAACATACTGCAGATTGGTACAAAAAATACCTAAAAATGCCACTTTTGCAGGAAGGGCTCCATGGCAGAGCATGACACGGGCCTTAAATGTCAGATCCTAACCAGCCCAGGCCCAATAAATCTGTGCATGTGATATAGGAAGTATAGATGATCTAAAAATGGAGTGTTTTCATCCCCCTCCAATAAGAAATGGGAAAGGAGAGTGGATGTGGGTTTTTTTCTCTTCAATCTGAAACAAGATGAAAACCAAAGCAAAATGAAAAAATGGATAAAGTTGTGGTTTTTCAGTTTTCCTTTTTGTGTTTCAATGAATAATGAAAAAACTGATAATGGTTTCCCGTTTTATCCCACCTTTGACCTGCAGTGACAAAGATGTAAACCTACGTCCTATTTGGGGAAACAAAGAGGGTCACCCTAAGACCTGAACATATGACCATGGAGAAAGTTGTTGTTGTTGTTGTTGTTGTTGTTGTTGTCATATCAGACCATAAATGAGTGGACGTGTTTGTGTGGTTAACATTCATTTCAGATTTACTCAATTTACTTCAGGTCAAAATTGGATAAAACGGGAAATGACCATTATCTGTGTTTTCTATTAATCATACATCATCAAATATAAAAATAAAAGCACAGTTATCAATTTTTTCATTTTGGTTTTGGAAATGAATAAGGAAGAAATTAGTTGGGGTTTTTTTTTCATTGTTTTATTTTTGGTTTTATTTTGAAAAACCAATGATACACTGCTTGTCTCCTTACACACATATATTTTGTAAAAACTGTAAAAAGTGACTTTTGCATGATATGTCCACTTTAGGAAATTGTAAGTAAAATATTTAGATAAAAGACATGATGTAAATATGTTAATTAAAGTTCTGTTACAGTTAAAATAGTTGATAAATGACTTTGACATGTGTAGAAACAGAAACATGTTATTATTTGATGTGTATATATTCATATTTTCCTTCTAGATTTTCTTTCTACGAAGCTTCTCAATAAAAAGACAAAGGTGGAAGAGTTGACCTGTTATATTAACCTCGCCTAACATTGGTTCGGTGACATTATTGGAGTGTGTGTGTATGTGCGTCCATGTGTCCGCAGAGACATATCATGTTATAACTCAGTGAGTACTTGACATATCACTATATATATATATATATATATATATATATATAGATAGATATATATATATATATATATATATATATATATATATATATATATATATATATATATATATATAGATAGATGGCTAATGTGCATCAGATGCAATGATCCATTTGAACAAAGGTCAAGGTCACATTATCAGTTCTAACTCCAGAACAGAGGGTCACAGAACTTTCAGATTGGTACCAAACAATGCAGAATGAAGATTTATACAATTCTCATAATTGTTTTTTATCACCTACGACCAATAGTTTTTCAGATCTCTGGAGGTCAAAGGTCACATGTGCCAAAATGAAGTTGTGTAACACTTTGTGTGTGTCAAACAGACATAACACACTATAACGTAATACTGCATATATTATAATATTACATACACTTGATGCATTATCAATGTTGCCAAAGGTCAAGGTTGCATTCTGTCTGTCAGGAGGATTATGCAAAAAGTTCTGAATGGATTTACTTTTTTTTTTTAAAAGGAACATGATTAAATTTTGGTGGTGATCCTGGATCACTTTGAGTTTTATTCTGCTGTGGCAGACGTTTACGCTCTTAGCGTGCTTTTCTAGTTGGCTTTAATTCAAGAACGGGTTGTCATAGAAACTGAAGATTGACACAAAATAGGGCCGAGGTGAGGCATTCTCTGAATCCTAGTTTAGGAACAGTTGTATCATCATCTGTTGACTGATAAAAATACTTTTATCATTTTTGGTGATACCTTGTATGTTGCTTGATTTTATATAAATGCACAAAAGTTTGGCAGCTAGCCAAAAATAAGTACGGTGAAATAGGACAACTTTGACGGGTGCCTCTGAACCTCAAATCTCGCTGTAAAAAAGATCTTGATGTAAACTGCACCTTCTGTCGGGATCATAGAGAAACACACTTATTTTTGTCATGTTCTAATACAAAGATATTTGGTCTAAAATATCAAGATATAATACAGATAATGTTTACCCTGACTTTGCTTTGACATAGAAAAATGTACTCTTTGCTTTTGTTATCTACAGAGGTGGGAAGTAACTAAGTAAAAGTACTTAATGACTGTATTTAAATAAACTTTTTTACTTGCGTATTTATTTTTCTGGCAACTTTTTACTTTTACTCAAACATTTGTTCATAAATATCTGTACTTTATACTTCTTACATTTATGTAAATACCTGTACTTTATATTCTTTCCATTCTCAGAATAGACTTATTATTTTTTTCAAACTAAAAAAAAAATGGAATTGAAGAGAAATTTTGACTCTATATAATAGTTAAGACTTTTACGTCATGATTTCAACTGCGTACTTCTGATCTCATATGTATGACTGTATCTCATAATTGTGATTTTTTTTAATCTCATATTTACTGTATGCCTTTTTTAAATCTCACATGACATTTTTTTATGTGAGAATGATGATGTTTCATCTGCCCCCCCCCCCCCCTCACTTTTTAAGGTTTTATTATTGGTTACTTTTGAAACTTTTCCGATTCTTCCTGGTTAAATAAGTATTATTTCTTCCATGGCAAAGAAATGCAGTTTTACTTTGTTACAATTAAGAATTTGTACTTTTTTTTTTACTTAAATTGAGGAGTTGAATCAGTACTTCTACTGATTCAACATGGAAACCCCCTGGGCAGAGTAGCCTCTGGGCAGAGCGGTGTCGTAACCCTCTGGGTGGACTGGAATGAGTGGTCTGGGGTGGTAGCAGGAGCAAAACTGATTGGGTGGGGTCACCACAGACTCTGGCAGGAACCAAGAAAATTGAACAGAGACAAGGCACTAAACAAAGACAGGACAAAACGAGGAAACAAAAGGACCGGGCCGACACGGGGGGAACAAGGGAACAGGTCTGGGGCGAGACCCGACCAACACGGCAAAAAGGTCCGGGGCGAAAACTGGCCAGACACGACGAACAGGCCGGGGGTAAGGAAGAGAGGGGATGTCTGGACCCGATAACCAGTACCCATTCCCTGAACCAGTATTCCCCAAATGACCAGTGCAACTGGTAATAAGGGCAACCGGCCCTGGACGGACTGGAAACAGGGTCCAGACCCAAGAGGGAAAAATCCGAGGGGGAAAAAAGAAACAGGCACAGGCAGAGACAGGGGACAGAAGCCAGCAACGGGCAACAGGTAGGGACAGCCAGAAACGGGGAACATACAGCGAAGACTCAAAACCACTAGACTGAGAAAACTTGAAACCCTACGCTGACTACAAGCTAGACAAGAAAACAAGCTAGACTGAAAAGACAGAGCCAGAGACCGCCACAGACAAAAAAGGACTGAAGACTAAAGACTAAACTAGACAGAAAAGACTAAACTAGACAGAAAAGACCAAACAAACTCGGAACGCTAGCCAGAGACACGGAACGCTAGCCAGAGACACAGAACGCTAGCCAGAGACACGGAATGCTAGCCAGAGACACGGAATGCTAGCCAGAGACACGGAACGCTAGCCAGAGACACAGAACGCTAGCCAGAGATACGGAATGCTAGCCAGAGACACGGAATGCTAGCCAGAGACACGGAACGCTAGCCAGAGACACGGAACGCTAGCCAGAGACACGGAACGCTAGCCAGAGACACGGAACGCTAGCCAGAGACACGGAACGCTAGCCAGAGACACGGAACGCTAGCCAGAGACACAGAACGCTAGCCAGAGACACGGAACGCTAGCCAGAGACACGGAACGCTAGCCAGAGACACAGAACGCTAGCCAGAGACACAGAACGCTAGCCAGAGACACAGAACGCTAGCCAGAGACACAGAACGCTAGCCAGAGACACAGAACGCTAGCCAGAGACACAGAACGCTAGGAAGAGACACAGAACGCTAGGAAGAGACACGGAACGCTAGGAAGAGACACAGAACGCTAGCCAGAGACACAGAACGCTAGCCAGAGACACAGAACGCTAGCCAGAGACACAGAACGCTAGGAAGAGACACAGAACGCTAGGAAGAGACACAGAACGCTAGGAAGAGACACGGAACGCTGGGCAGGGAAACACACACAGGCAGGGACAGAACGCAAGACTGGACAGAATTTAGACAGGACAGACCAGGGGAAACTAAAACAAAACGGGTCCCTTCAGCACTGGCGGAGTCCTGATGGTTGTCGGGACCATTCTGTCAGGATCAGGGTGAGGTGAAGGAGGAGATGGTGAAAGTGTCCAAGTTATGGAGGCGACATTGTTGAATGGTCCCGCACTGGCAACTGCAGCCTTACTGCTTTTATAGCCACAGATGAGGAACGGCTGCAGCTGCACAGTGCGGGTCAGGTGAGTGTGGAGAGCACTGGGGGAAAGGTCACTGGAGCAGAGGTCATGACACTATGAACCAAACTTATGGAATATAATTGCAAAAGACAATGGAGAATGGAGTCACAACTCTGTGACCCTGTTCTTTACATTATTTATTAATCAAATCTTAATATATTTCTGATTTACTCTATTAAAAGTAATAAAAGTATATAATTAAAATTGTATAATGTCAGTCAGTTTATTCTTAATTATTGAAATTTTATAATTCATGTATAATCAGTTCATTTTGTACTCTTGTAATTGTATCTGTAATTTTATTTGTTATTTATTGATCTATTTCTTTTTTTATAATCAGTTTATCTTGTCCCTCTGTCTTAAAATTGTACTTTAATTTTTAATCAATGTGAAGCACTTTGGGCTACAGTGTTTGCATGAAAGGTGCTATACAAAAAAAGATTATTATATTCTTATTATATAAATATCTGTACTATATACTCTACATTCTCAAAATAGACTTTATCAATACTTTATCAAACTGGACAAATGTGACAGTATGAAAAATAAGTTGTAAATCACAAATTGTGACTATTATCATGATTTTGAGTTTTTATCTCATAATTTGGACTTTTTCTAATTGTTTTATTTTATCTCATAATTCATTTTTTTTGTAATGTTGACTTTTTATCTCACAGTTTAGATGTTCCTTATTTCATAATTATGCTTTTTTTTAAATATTAATCACTTTTGACTTTTTCCTAAATGTTCTGTCCATATCCACTAAACTCAGTACCACGACCCAGTAAAACACATCATCTACACATTAACTTACTTTTAAAGGCTTTATTTTTGGATATTTTTGACATTTTAAATGTTTTTTTCCTGCTTAAATAAGTAGTATTTCGTCCATCACAAAAAAAGTGCAGTTTTACTTCATTACAATTGAGAAGTTGTACTTTTTCTTCAATAAAAGAGTTAAATCTGTACTTGTACTTTTAGAATGGGAGTACTTCTACCACGATGGATGGATGGATGGACGGACGGACGGATGGATGGACACCATAGGTGTCAAAGGGGGTGGACTGTCCACATCATCTGATTGGTAAACAAATGTCCAAGCAGGATGATGAATATTCCTCCACCTTCACAAACTGTTTCCTGTTACTCAGATAACTTTTCAGCCAGTGCAGTACTAACCCCCTGATCCCATACCTCTCAAGTTTATTAATTAAAATGTTGTGATTGATCGTGTCAAATGCTTTTTTGAGATCAATGAATATTCCAACAGAGTGCAGTTTATGATCGATGGCATTGGTGATTGATTCTATTAATGCTTGTGATGTTCAACTGTTTGCTCTAAATCCATACTGAGAGTAATTTTTGTTTATTTATGAATTTATTTAGTTTTTCTAGGATTTTGTAGAATGGAAGGAAACAGGCGTGTCATTTGTGAAGTGGTGTCTATCCCCAGTTTTATAAAGCGGTACACCTTTAGTTATTTTCATACTGTTAGAAATGTACCAGTGTGGAATGATACATTACACATGTATGTTAGTGGTTCTGAAATCTCCATAATGACCTTTTTTTAAAACTTTCATATCAATTTCATTTAAATCCGTAGATGTTTTACTTTGACATTTATTTACAATATCTATTATTTCCTTTCCTTCCACTGCTGTGATGAACATTGAACTGGGATTCCTTTCTAGAAGGTTGTCACTCCACTTCTCAGCTAAACATGGATCTGGGATTTCATCTGCCAACTTTGGTCCAACATTAACAAAAAAACTATTAAAACTGTTGACGACATCATCCATATTATCAATTTTCATTTTATTTTCAACAAAAAATTGAGGTTAGCTCTGTTGTTTAGTGCCATTTTTAATAATACTGTTTAATATGTCCCATATTCCTTTAATGTTGTTTTTGTTATTACATAATATTTTTCTGTAATATTCCTTTCTACACACCCTTATAATATTAGTTAATTTATTTTTATATTTTTTTTTTATTTATTTTCTGCCTCTTTCATTCGTTTTTTAATTAACTTTTTTGTAATCCCTTTGTGAATCATGGTCGATCTTTGTACTTTTGATTTCTGTCATATTGTTTTATTGGACAATTTTTATTATATAATGATGTGAAAATTTTTATAAAAATTTCATATGCACTATCTACGTCTTTTTCATTATATACATTCTCCCAATTTTGTGCCAATAAGTGACTCTTTAATGTTTCCATAGTTTCCTCTGTCCTCATTCACCTGTATTTTAGTTTCTTCTCTGGGTGGTTCCTCAGCTGGCTCTTGGTGTAAATTGTAAAAACTGGTAGGTGGTCACTGATATCATTGATTAATAGTCCACTTACTGTATTATTTTCAATGTCATTGGTGAATATGTTATCAATTAACGTGGCACAGTGGGTGGTGATTGTTGGATGTAAACTCATGCTGTACATTGTATTGATGAAGTCATTGATTATTTGGATTTAACAAGTCAATGTTAAAGTCACCACAGATGAAAACAACCTTTTGGTTAGTTTTAGAAAAAAAATCTCCAATCCATTCCTTAAATGCCTCAACACTAGAGCCTGGTGCTCTGTATATGCAACTGACTTTTACATTTTTACTTTTTTCATTATACATTTCAATTGTTATACATTTTCTAACAAGTTATCAATCACACTTGTCATATTTTCTACTACTTTGTAATTCAACTTTTTGTTCACATACACAGCTCTTGTTCCTTGGGTTTGCACAGTGAAGTTCATATTGATCCAGTTCAAAATCCGTTCCTTTAACTGTATTGATCCAAGTTTCTGAGATTGCAATAATTTTGAATTTTATAAACCGATTTAAAAATTCCTTAATGTTATTGAAGTTTACATATAAACTCCTACTATTGAAATGTATTATTGATATTTTGTTGTCCATTTGAATGGTGTCATTGTACTGTTCCTCTGTGTAATAGCCGCAGTTGTTGTTGATGTCGGAGAAAAAAATTATTGTCCGGATCTATGTCATGCTCCAGATCCAGTAGATCATGATCAGTGTGTTGAAATGTCTTAAATTCCAGTTTACTGTGATCTGCAATCCTTTGTGATATTTCCCAGTTGTCTCTAGTTGGATATGAATGAGCCATATTGGTGTGTTGTGTGTATTGCTGTACCTTAGAGTCCGAGATGATGCTCATTCATACTAGAGCTGGGCAAAAAATCGATTTAGATTTAAAATCGAGTTTTATGGCAAAATCGATTCATATTTTAGGAAAATCGTGCAATCCGATTCCCCTCCACACGCACTTTTTTTCCTTGCAAAAAGAAAACCATGAACCAGGCTGCTTTCCGTAGTGTTTCACCCCAGACCCCGCCTACGATCCCCTTCTTCTGCAGCACGGGGAGTAACATGGAGCCTCCAGTTTATGGCAAGACAAAGTGTTCACATAGCCACGCGTTGTCTTTATTATATCACGCGTTACAGAACGCGTTCTAGCACGCGCACTGGTGCGCTATCACGTGTTACGGGACGCGCTCTGGTACGCGCAAGGTTCTAAAGGTTCAGTTGTGTTGAATTGTTTTGGGTTTTTAGGGTCTGACGAAGCCCAGGTACTGCCTGGTTGTCAGCTGTGTCTTCAGACTGTTGTTGTTGACGGTAGAGGTACGACCACTGTGTTCACATCTGAAGCGAAAACATCCAGTGTGTGTGTGGGGGGGCTTTTCTCGTGGCACATCTTATGATAAACATGGAGCACGATGTGGAGCGATAACAGACACAATAACATCATATATCCAAAATATTGGTAACATGTTCAGGTTTATTGAAGTAGTTTGATTGATAATAAGGTTTTGTTTTATTTTGTCCTTACAAAGTAAAAATGTTACTAGTTTTATTTTTATCTTACTTTTGCACTACTACGTTTTTTACAATGTTTTTCATATAATATGAGTATTAATGTATATTGTTTTAGTTGTTAAAATATTTTAAGCTTTCTTTTTTCCAACAAAATGTATCTTTTACACTATTTTTTTTGCACAGTTTTTCCTGTAACAGTGGTGGATATGTCTGGACTTACTACAGTTCATGTAGACAAAGTCTCAGGTTGTAGTTGCACCTTTTGCACAAATGATTTATTATTTACACTTATTTGTAGAAGTATTTTTGTTTTACATGTTATTTAATTAAAAAAAGAAGATGAAAGAAACCACGTTTCTAGTGTTTTCATTTTCATTTAGCCCACGTGGGAAAAAATCGTATCGTGAATCAAGCTTTTTGGGAAAAAATTGGAGATTTTTTAAAAAGAGAAAATCGCCCAGCCCTAATTCATACCTGACCAGTTCCTCCATATTTCTGATTACCATAACCTTGGCTTGCTCTGGTGTCCCATTTAATTTAATGAATATTTTATAGTTCGATGTCCATGTGTGCTGTATTTTCCTCTGCTTTTTCATCAGCCGCACTTTTCTGGCGATATCTGCGTTTTGTTTGGTCAGATGCTCGTTGACGTATATGTTCGTTCCTCTCAATTTTCTTCCTTGTTTTAAAAGTGCAGTTTTGTGTTTTCTGTTGACAAACCTCATGACGATGGCTCGTTTGTCGCTGTCATCTCTCCGGGGCAGAGGGTGGCAGGCCTCGATGTTGCTACAGTCCAATTCAATTCCTTTGGATTGGAAGAAAGCAGCCACCTGTTGCTCTACGGAGCTGCCATCTTGCTTTAGAATAATAATCTATATGTGATTACACAATATTTATAAGATTTTTATTTTCACAGACATTCAATTCAAAATTGGTGTTCATTACAGTTTAGTTTTTATTTGATTTATATTTTGTTTTATTAAGAAACATGGACCTTTAAGATGTGAACACAGGATAAACTAGTCTACTCTATTTTCTGGAAAACTGGCAATGATAGCATTTCTATTCTACAGAGATGAACGTACCTAACTGTCTGCACATTTGACACCCGCTGACACACAGTGCAACACCTCAAACAGCTCCAGTAGGCAGCTTTCATACACAATATATGTAGGTATCTTATGGATGGAGCTGGAAGATTCTATAATAATAAAAAATAAGACACATCAACCTCTACACTGCTAGAGCTAAAATGAGTAATCTTATGTCACTTATTAAAATGTTCATGTCAAATATGAAGTAACAGTTGTGACAGAATCGACAGAGTCATACATGATATCCTGTGGATCCAGAAAATCTAAAAGATGAGCTGCCCTCTAAAGTGTTCTTCTTCTAACCAAGGTTATTTTAAAGGGTCTATTTATTGGTGTAGATGTGTTTGTCTAAACACCAGGGACAGTAATATTTGTAGTCAGTATCTCCAGTTACATTAGCAACATTAGCATGTGTGCTACAGCTGCTCTTACACCTAACATTGTGCTTTAATCAGCCCAGAGTGTCGGTAACACATGGAATTGTCTGAAACATGTAGAGAATCTCTATAAATTTACGAACAAGTAACACTAAGCACTTTTACACCGTCTGTTGTTTCACTGCTGTAAAGTTATATAACTAGCTAGCGGCAGTCACGGCTCTTGTTAGCATTAACTGACGTTACTCCAAATACAAACACAGACCATATTATATAAATACTTACATGTTCCTCCTCTATTATATAAATACTTACATGTTCCTCCTCTATTATATAAATACTTACATGTTCCTCCTCTGATGTTTTGTTGTGGACAGTTGGTTCTGCTCCAGGTTTAAGGCACAGTTCTGTTGTACTGACCCAGGTTAGAAAAGCAGTCTGTTGTGAAGTGGTTAGCACACACTAACAGGGTCTTTGGTAAGTTTCCTTAAAAATAAATCTGATCCACTTCAGTCTTTCATCTTCTGAAGTTTGAAGTTGATGTAGCGACTTGTGTTTTTCCTTTCAACCAGGAACAGAAGTGTTTAAAGTTTGTCGACACATTCCTTCTGTGTCTCTGCATCAATGTAGAATAATGGCGGATCTCCGAGTCCGAGCAGAGGTCATGGGTCAATAGGTGGGGTTAGCAGAGCAGGTGGGGTAGGACGGGGTGGGATATTCAAATTAAAGTGCGTCTGTTACGTGTGAGGGGCAGCAAATCAAAACGGAGCGTTTTCTGCCCCCTCCAATAAGACACGGACCAAGTGAAAAGGCGCGTGGATGTTTTTTTCCCATGATTCCAGGGTCTCTTAACACGCAGACAACACATATATGTGCTGTAAAAACCTTAAAAAGATATGACCCCTTTACGGAGAGAACTGTTGGCCATAAATTACTGGGTAAGTTTAAATGAAAATAAGGAGAATCATCCAACAAAAGAAACATTAAAACCATGCTGGGAGAAGGAGAAGAAACCAATGAAAAGTTTTGGATGGATAATGGAACGTAAAACAATGTGAGATAAATGAGCTACATCAGCCCAACAGTACCGATCACAACAATGTGTCCATGGATTCTCCCATAGTAGTCGATACCAAGCTCCTGGAAAGACAAACAAGAAGCAAAGACAGAGGGTGTGAACCACAGGGTGTAGAAGAATATATTAGAAGCAAATATTATAATCACTTGGAATTGTATACAGATGCATCAAAGAACATAACAGACAGGGTTGGTATTGCAGTGGTAGTTCCAGAATTCAAAATTTAAAGTTTAAAGAGAATTGGTGATGGGTTGTCAGTATACACTGGGGAGATGGTTGTGATTTTAACAGCGTTGCAATGGGTGGAGGACGTGAAACCACTGAGGACTGTTCTAGGGTCAGACTCAAATTCAACAATAATAGGTTTAAAGGAAAATCACTCTGACAGTAGACAGGATATAGTATGGGAAATAAATCCAGTAAATAATAACTGCCATAACTGGATATGGCACATATCGCCTATATCCCATCTGCCCTTCCTGTCAAAGGTTTTAGAACGAGTAATAGTTAAACAGCTGTGCCAATACCTGCAGGATAATAGCTTATTTGAACAGTTTCAGTCTGGCTTTCGTGCCCATCATAGCACTGAAACAGCGTTAATTAAAGTTACTAATGACTTATTATTAGCCGCTGACATTGGATTAATATGGGTCCTGGTGTTATTAGACCTTAGTGCAGCCTTTGACACCATTGACCACAGTATCTTAGTGTAGAGATTAGAATGTGATATAGGTATTAGAGGAGCAGCCCTCTGCTGCTTTATTTATCTGATCGCTACCAATTTGTTCACGTCAATCAACAATCATCGCAGTCCTCCAGAGTTAATTATGGCGTGCCCCAAGGGTCAGTCCTTGGGCCTATTTTGTTTACACTATATATGCTCCCTTTAGGTAACATCATTAGAAATTGTGGTATTAATTTTCATTGTTATGCGGATGACACACAGCTATATTTATGGATTAAACCTGATCAGACCAGACAAATAGATAAACTAAGTACATGTGTCCAAGACATAAAGACTTGGATGAGTGCCAATTATCTTTTATTGAACCCTGAAAAAACTGAAGTCGTTATAATTGGTCCTAAAAATGCGAGAGACTCCCTACCTGACCACATAGTTACTCTGGACAACTTAAGTGTAACACCCAGTGCCACAGTTAAAAATTTAGGAGTTTTATTTGATCCAGATCTTTCATTCAAAATGCATATCAAACAAACTTGCAGAACAGCCTTCTTTCACCTGTGCAACATTAGCCAAAATTAGGAATATTCTGTCTAAAACGACTGCAGAAAAATTAATTCATGCATTTGTTACATCACGATTAGATTATTGTAACTCCTTACTTGTAGCGTGTCCTAAATATTCCCTAAAAAGCTTCAACTGGTTCAAAATGCAGCAGCAAGATTATTAACAGGATCAAATAGAAGAGAACACATCACCCCTGTGCTCCAAACCCTGACCCCTGACCCCTAACCCTATCACCCCTGTGCTCCAAACCCTTCATTGGCTACCAGTTGAGTCTAGAATTAAATTTAAAATCCTCCTCCTTACATATAAAACCATTAATGGTATGGGTTAGGGGTCAGAGGTCAGGGGTTAATGGTATGGGCCCCTCTTATCTTAAAGATGTCTGGTTCCGTACCAGCCCAATAGAACCCTTCGTTCTCAGAATGCAGGTTTATTGAAAGTTCCTAGGGTTTCTAAAAGTACAGTAGGAGCTAGAGCCTTTAGTTACCATGGTTACTGTCTTGTGGAATCAGCTTCCCTTTAATATTAAAGAGGTCGACACAGTCTCTACATTTAAAATTAGGTTGAAAACATTCCTGTTTGAGAAAGACTATGGTCAGGTTAGTTAAAAACAGACCAAAGTCACAGTTCAGACTAAGCTGCACTGTACAAACACTGAGTTCTTTCTTTCTCTCTCTCACACTCACTCTCTTTGTCTCTCACATCTGTTTTTCTCATTTTTATAACCTATCTTTCATATCAAGTCTGTTCATGTCTAGTAACCTGGTGCCCCCCCCCCCCAGTTGCATTTTTAAGGGAGACAAAACTAATGAAAAGAATATGAATTGGATAAGTATTAGATATGGGTGGGTGTATGTTAATAGAAGGTAGATTTGGATAGGAGTGTTTTTTGTGTGTTTTTTTATTGAGATGAGAAAAGAAGAGTCACCCTGATTCACACACATGAACAGTAGATGGCGGTAATGTACAGTAAAAGTTGTTTGCCAACCGCCAAAAAACTCCAAAAAGAGGAAGAAAGAAGCTTTGGAGCGCATGCGCTTCGAGGTTTCGAATGGGTGTCACGAGCCCGTTTCAAACACGTTATCACTATCCACAAGCTAACCACCAAGAGTTCGAAGGGGCTTCTCCAAACCAGAGGTAATCAATGTTTAAACCTGTAGTTCCGGGTGGTTTTATGGGAATAATGAAAATTAAAACGGTACACATACAATTGATCCCGTGTGTTCATGAAGAGTTCACTGGAGCTACACAAGCTAACGTGGCTGGATGTTAGTCGGTGGGTTTGGACACAGGTTCTCATCTTTTGATACTTATGAGCAGTTTGAGCTCAAATCTACCCAAGTTTTGTTCCTCCTGGATATCCCGCTGCTTCCGGTTAGCTAGTTAGCCACTAGCGGAGCTGCTAACTGTAGTGCAGTGAAGCAGAGACTTATTCATGTTCAGTCATTAGTCGTGGTCCTCCTGAGGTCAGACTGTTTAAATGTTAATTTGTGGTTTTTTATAGGGAATGTATGACCAGGAGACCCTGCTACGGTCAAACTCCAGTTCTGGGGAGGGGGGTCCTGCACGATATTACACACAAGTAACACACAAGTGGAACAAAGCTTAAAGAAAAAAAATGTAGAAAAAATAAACAAAATGATTTCTACATTTTTTGCAGTTTAGTGTAAATGTATATCTCAGGTAATTTGCTGTTATTTATTTCACATATTAATTTAATAAGAATCTCGAGTCACTTTATTTTTCAGGACAAATGCATTAAAATTGTCAGTTTAAAACCCCTATTTTGAAAAAATCCTGATAATAATGGACATGAGATGATATCAGAACATTAATGGTGATTATTTTTGTTGCCATATCACCCAGCCCTAGTGCAGGGTCACCCTGTGAAGAAAGTATTTGTGTTCTAGGTTTTCATCCCTAACTAATGTGATTTAATGCTACTTGAAGCAGTGGATGAATTAAGCCATTATTATTGCTTGCGTGCACGCTGACCCTTAGGGATGTCCCCATCACCTTTTTTTTGCCCTGGAGTCCGAGCTATTTGATTTTGAGTAACTGCTGATACTGAGTCCTGATCTGATACTTTTATAAAACATTATGAAATAAACTAAGAGCAAAGAATAAGATCCAGGATTTTTTTCCACCAACTTCTGAGGTAGAATGAGTTACAGCCTGAAGTCAGAACAACACAAATAGAATAAAATGTTCTTCACATTAGGAATAGTGCAACATTAAAGAAAGTGTGTGTGTGTGTGTGGTCTGTGCAGATAACACACCTGGACTGTGAACATTGGTAGTTTAAAAAAAAATACCATTTAGTTGTTTATTTGTAATCACTACATAATAAATAATAATTATTAAATAATAAATATATATGTATAATTTATCCAAAAGCTGATCAGACCATCAGGTTAGAGTCCAGATTGAGTCTGCAGCCACATGATACTTAACATAGACACTCTTAAACTAAAGTCTGAGATAAATAAATACATGGTTTATATATATATATATATATATTTAAAATTTTTTATTTATTTATTTTTTTTTTTAATTAGTGATGTAATAGTTTCCAGGTGTGATGGAAGTGAAATATCTAAAACATGCAGGACACTGACCCTAGGACTGGAGTTTGACACCCCTGCCCTACTCTCTACATCTATATAGTGCACTACATTGTGAAGTTGGGGTGGCGGGTGGGTCGTCGTGCCCCGGGCCGCCTGGGTCGGTCTTGGTGCGCTGGGGGGGTCTGTAGCTGCTCCCTCTTGTTCTCCGGGTTTGTGTCGTTCACGGTGGCCCTGGTGGCTCTCTGGGGGCAGCGTCCTGTGGCTCCTACGGCCCAGGGTGGGGGTGCCCTGTTGGCTTGGCCCTGCCTTGTCGTGATTGCTGTCCTGGGCTTCGGGGTCCTTCACACTTGCATGTTTGATCGGGTCTCGCCAGCTACTGCCAAGTCCTATTTCAGTGAATGATGGGACCCGCCAGAATGTGCTGAGAATCTCTACCTTCTGCACTGGTGTCCTCTTCTGGCCTATTCTATTACATTACATTCTATTTTGTACTATCAGGACATCCATGGTTGTGGTGCTCGGTGCCGATTGTTTATTTGTTGAATCTTTTTTATTTTTTTCCTTTTGTGCTGGTTTGGTTTTCTCCTCTTTTTGCGATCTACTTATTTATTTGTTTTTATTGATGGACAGTTGGTGGTTGGGAATAACACATCACCTTACAATCTTTAATTACAATAGCACCGCCTGTTGGTTTCTGTCCCCGTTCGTCCTGTCCAGTCTTTGTTTCCTCCTCACATCACTGAGGTGCAGCACTGCACTCACTGGCTTGTAAGGGAGAGTTCTAATGGGGGATGTCTGCTCAGCTTTCGGGGAGGACCGATGATGGTCACACACATGCACTAAATAGTCTAGTATATGTCTGCAAGACTGGAATATGTACTGATCTGAAGCACTGGTGACTCCCCCTCTGTGGGGTTAAAATATATATACAAATAAATAAATAAATACATGAATAAATGAATAAAATAAGTGAATGAATAGAAAAATAAAATAAATAAAATAAAAAAAAATAAGAACAAAATGCAGACAAATTAGAAAAAGGAAAAAAAGGGAAAAAGAAGAAGGAAGGGAAGAAAAAAGGAAAACAAAAAAAAACACCTATTTGTTACCTACTTTCCTATCTGCTCATTTGTTTTTTTCTTTTTTTTGGAGGGGGGGTGTGTTCTGTTTTGCTTTTTGTATATATGTATATATACTTCAGTTTTTTATTATTGTTATTGTTATTATTTTTATTATCATTTTTGTACTATGCACTATATTGCTATAAGATGAGTTCAGGTTATTGGGGAAGTGAAGAAGGGGTAGAATTAAATAAGCTTATGCTTCATCCTACTGCTTTTTGGACATGTCATTGTGTAGTATTATTATTATTGTTGTTGTATTGATTATTGTTGTATTGATTATTGTTGCACTTTGCACATGTTCTAAATAAATCATTCAAATCAAATCAAGTCAATTGAAAACTTTTCAGACACTACTACAGCAATATATAATCGCGCCATCACCATTGAACAATTCAAACGTAACAGTGTTGTCTATCACAAAATTAAGACTTTTCAAATAACTTGAATAAACTTGTCTCACAACAGTTTTCCTGTTATTAACTGTTAAACAACTCAGATCTGGAGCCTTTCATCCAACAGACAGACTTGGGCTGAATCTCATTTCACCTCTGACCCCTTCAGAGTCTTTTCAAACTACTTTCATCAGTTGTTGGTCAGTGTTAGCCGCTGCTACATGCAGGCACACAGCTGTTAGCAGTGACAACACTCGAGCATTGAGCGTTATTGAGGGAAAGTAGCTCCAATCAATTACGAGGCGTGGGATTTTGTTCCATGACAGTTTTATGTAAATAAATCACTCATTCCAACACATACGGTTTTGAGAAGTAACACATTTTATTTTGTTGACCCCAGGAAACCTGCCGGGACTACTTTGGCTTTGACCAAAACCGGACCAGAACTGGGCTCACAGGACACTGTGGGGGGTAAGTCAGTGTGGGTGCACCAGAGTAAAGACACTGATGACAAACACATTAATCTGAAAAATACTGAACTGTCCCTTTAATATATAAATTTCTTTTAAACACCTCTTCGAGGCATTGTTCACAGGTTAAGCATGCTGAATAAAAATGAGAGAGAGCACGGCCAGGGCAGAGAAGATCAATAAACTAGATGAAGATCAATAAACTAGATGAAGGCCAGGTCTGTGGAAGGAGGTAGCTTGGACAGTCTGGGGGTGGTGGAGTAGAGAACAAAGAAAACGCTCAAGCAATTCTAGAAAATCACATCCATTCTCGACTCGGTGAACTGATGTGGATGAGGAGTGTTTTTAGTCGAAGACTTGTGCCCCCCTGCCAAAATACAAAACACTTGGACAGTCATTTATTCCCACAGTAATTAGAGCAGAGATTTTATGTGTCACCTTGCCTTCTTTTTCAGTTGCAGCAATATAGAATCATATTTGACCACCAACTAAGTCTTATTATTAAGCCTCAGTGGCCCAGAACGGCCCAGAACGGCCCGGAACGGCCCATTGGTGCTCTACAACATACAGAAAATCACACCCTAACTCACCCAACATTTAGAGCAACTACAGATTCAGGTCATGGTCATCTCCTGTCTGGATTACTGCAACTCCCTGGCTGGTGTACCAGCCTGTGCTATAAAACCTCTGCAGATGGTGCAGAATGATTCTGGAACAAATGTGTATCACAGTTTTCTTGATAAACAGTGATATCACGATTCTCTGCATGATTTTATTTTTTTACGTTAAATCTTTATTC